>JAGVSP010000054.1:0-112639 GCA_022494985.1 Micrasema minimum | reverse complement strand
TTTAGAAAGTAAAAAAAAGTACTGAGTAATTGCTTAGAACTAAATAATGAATAGGCATGATGTAAAAGGCATTTATCAAAAAATAAATAAAATCACGTAAAACGTTTGACCCTGTTGCTTAGTCGGGCTGTATCTCACCAATGACAATAGCTTGAATGTTGGTCTCCAGTTGTTCAATTGTTGTAGGTTAATTATTAAATAATTATACCAGCGACTTAACAAGAGAAAAAATCTTTGAGCTATAAATCGTACAACTCCAATGTAAAGCTCAATGTGTGACACGTTGCGCCATCTTATTAGAAACACAATAGATTAAAATGCTTTCCTTATCACGGGTTCCCTATTGAGGAATGCATTGAAAATAACAATTTACCATGAAAAATGTAATGTACTAAATAAAAAATAAAAACAAGTAAATCTAATCATGTAAGTAGGTACTCTATGCACACATTAAATAAATCAATTATAAAATCCTCCGGAAGAATTCGGTGGAGCTAAGGAATGAGGAAGGGATGATTAACGAAGAAACAGGCGAGAGTTTAACCCAACGATTGGGCGTTTGGTGATATCCATATGCTCCATATAGTACGAACGTGGCAAATAAGAATAAAAACAACTTTTAAAGTTTAGCATTTCATTTTGCAACACTGCAGGATTATTCTTGCGAAGTTCAACCAATAAATATTTCTGTCACACCTCATATTGCATTGTATTGCTATGCATTCTATAACACGCAGATAACATCTCTATTCCTAGAGGTAAGGTAGTAGCTGGTCCGGGGAAATATCGGATATAGGGGATGGGGGGTGCATTGAGAGCCTATAACACTTCCCCCCATATATTGTGGTCAATACGTTTACAGATAAATGCTATTTTAATGCTGTTTCACCCATAAAACAAAGTATCTTTTAGAATCGTAAATCCGTTAGAAAATAAATACCTACATAATACATCACGTGTGATAAATAGTTACATTTATTGATTAGTTATTTTATGTTTTTAAAGCGACTAACGCAGACGACGACGTTAAATAAATATAATTAGAAACCAATAAAATGTTACAGATTCTGGTTTTACTTGTTTATGGATAAAAACTCATTCAACAAAAAATAGATACTTTTAATATACGAGTAGACTGGGTAGTATAAATATGTTTGTATGGAGTAGGTTGCATTAGTTGATAATATTATATATAATATAAGAGATAAATACTAGAAAAGCATTATTATTGACAATTATCCCCGATTTCTAATTAATAAATAGCCAAATATAAGGAAAAGTGGAGAACTGGAGATTTTGTACATAATGACTACTTTTAAAACGATTTAACTAAAGAAATGATGATTCCCGTAAAAAAATGGTACAGAAGAAGTCTCGTTTTATACACTTACATATACATATGGAGGCAGTTTGTGGATTCCATATGCTCCACATAGGAAGCGGATATGGTATGATGATGATGAAGATATACATGTACCTAAAACTAGGGATTTCTAGTGTACGATAATTTATTGTGAGGTTGTCCTTGGACATAAATTTAAATAATCATAAAAATAAGATAATTTTTTCTTTAGCGTAAAATAGAAAATTTAGGTATTTTTCCGGATTCAACTCCCATAAAAATACGAAATCACAAAAAATGCGTAGTAAAATAGCAACACTATCACATTAAAACCAATTTACCGAAGTGTCTTTAATGCTATCTAAAGCCACTCGACAAATAGAAACTGTGGCGAAAAAATTGATGAGGGATTCAATATTGCATAAAACTATTGTCGCGTAATATTGAAGACTACCCTATTGAAAAATTGGGCTACCTGTTTCAAGGCTCGAATCTGGGTCCTTCTGATTTCAAGTCCCTGTCTTTGAAAAACTACTACTTTCTCTTATCCGCACCCAATGGTGCATAGGGCACTGCATCTTTACACCAAGTGGAGTGTATATTGATCGTTTTATTACATGAAGGTAAGATGATCAGTAATACGCTTCAGTACCAGTCCAAGGTGTTATATAAAAAATTTATATGAAAATTACATGTAAATAAACATTTCATGTTGACCCCCTACGGGAATCGAGCCCGCGATGCACGGTAGCCAAACGCTACCACTGTGCTACGAGGCAGATTCTAAAATTCTAGGCACCAATAAAAAATTTTTTGGAAAACTTGTGTAATGTTTATGTTTAAAAATTTTTCCTATAATTTAAATAATTGTAGGTATAATCAATCGTAAGTAGTTATCTTTGAGTAAGGTAATAGTTTTTGTCCAAAATCCAAATGCAAACCTTAATAGTGATTAAGTAATAATATATTTTTTCATTGTACCATCCATACACAGGCCATCCAAGGGACTGTGAGATCAGTAAAAACTTTTTAATCATCACCGTTGGTTGAGCACATAAGTACCTACTATAGGTATTATTATCATGTGCGGAGAACAAGTGCAGGTGGCGCAAACTGTTGACTTTAGAAAGAAAACATCCAAATATACTTAGTTTTCCACCTCGTGGCGTACTGGAATTTAATGTAGGTATTCATTTTTAAGGATTAAATATTTTTATGAATTTTTTTAATGAAGTACTTAAATTATTAATTTAAAAAAATAAATAACATTCCTTCCCCCCTATTCTACACCTAAGGGACTTTGTCCCTCTTTCACTCGTATTTTTCGTCTGTGGAGCGTACCAATAGCTCGAGAGACCTTTATTTGCGACCGGTAGAAAATTTGGCCTTTTGAAGAGGTTTTATACTTTTTTTTCCGTATCAAAGTTGCGAAAGGCCATTCTTCATACTGACGATTTTTTATTTGTTTTCATAGAGCGCGAATCAATTCCAACTTTTCTCGTTTCACATTAGTCTCTTATCTAATAATCACTATTATTTTGCTTACTTGATTGCTTATTTTGCTTATATAGTACCTAGATTGATTATTTCATTAACCTACACGTATACTTTAGCGTAATCTCCCTCACCAAGCACAAGAGCTTGTCTTTTTAATTGGTGAGGTAAAGCGTTAAGTGTTAATATAATACCTATAATTATTGTAATGTTGTTTTTGAAGTACAAAATAAAAAAATAATAATCTATTTGGCACAATCAGAAACGTATGAAATGCATTGTTCTAGCATATAAACCAGGTATTTTAAAAAGGTCACTTGTACCAATCTTAGGCCTTCAGTCAATCAAATAACATATGACAGTGCTCTTAAAAAAATATATTGTTGTTGCTTTACGGTTCGTAATCCGTTATTAATCGACCCCTGTAAAAGGGAAATATACTTTTTACATTATAAATATATTTATGTAGATACTACAAACGTTGGTTATCTATCCCAAATGAGAAAACGAAGAGCAGGCCTTTTAATCAATAAACAAGAATATTACATATGAATAGGGATGTAAAAACTCAAGCTTTATTTATTTTTCAATTGGCAACCGTATCATTTATTTATTTATATTTTAATGTTGTGCACACAGTGATATGTTAAGTACAATGAACATAGATCAATTTAAGGTAATATATACAACATAAAACCAATGTACAAGACAAATTTCTGAAGACATGAAGTGAGCAAACAATAGTATATAAAGTGATTATGATATGTCATGTGTATGTTGTGTTGTGGTATGTGTGTGGAATGTGGTGTACGTGTTGGGAAATCTGAATATTTAAGCGAAGGAGAAATACAGGATATATAATAAGTTTGCGCTACTCAGCCTCCGCTTATAGCAGAGAGCCGAGTCGCTAAACGGGTCCATGTCGTGAACCCGCTCAAAAAATAAATAAAAGGTGATTGATAATAGTACGTCCTCTTGCTGTGTTGTGGTTAGCGAGTTGTGCTACCAGGTCGCCGGTTCAGTTCCCGGCGGGGGTCAACATGAAATATTTATCTACATGTGGTTTTCAACTAATATTTCACGTGTGATACCTTGGACTGGAACTGAAACGTAAGACTGATCATCTTACCTTCATGTAATAAGTTGATCGAAATTCACTACACTTGTTCAGATACAGTGCCCTATGCACCATTTGGTGCGGATAAGATAAAGTTGTAAATTACAAATATCTGAATAGAGACAAAGAAGCTCTGAGAATGAATATCGATATCGATATCGATATTACAGAGTTTATAATCAGTCATTGTTTGAAAAGTAGTTTGTTTGTTTGAAAATATTATCTAATGAATGTTAAAAAAAATCACCGTTTTTGAAATTCTAAGTAAAAAAATATTCTGATATATTATTTCAGTTTTGTTTTGGCAACTATAATTAATGATTCGATTTTGTAAGGTTTTTTTTTTGCTGTACAATACAATTTTTAAAATTCGTTTTGCAATATTTAGAGACTGTTCAAGCTTTTTTTAGAAAACGGAATTTGAACCGAACAAAATTGTTTTTTTTTTTTTTAATGTTTACACAACCCTGTTTTGATTAAGGATGTACCATACCAATACGGTATGTATGCCAATACGTTTTGCCCTTCCTACCATAATATTTTTTTGCCTTTTGCTCACTGTTCTGTAAGGTCGGTGTGATTAATATTTTACTGACCTCTTAAGATAAAAGGAGTGCGGGGGAGCTGCTCCGTTTTTCAATACAAACGTAGTCCTCAGACATACTTATTGAATTAAGCTAAATTTTTTTATGCGCTTTAGATATCTACAAAAACTTTTAAAAAAAATGTAATCACTATTTACTTGATTACTTGATTGCTTATTTTGCTTATATACTACCTAGATTTAGTATTCAATTAACCTCATTTACTTACATGACTTTAGCGTAATCTCCCTCACCAAGCACAAGAGCTTGTATTTTTAATTGGTGTGGTATAGCGTTAAGTTTAATATTATACCTTTAATTAGTTATTGTAATAAGTTTTTGTATTGTTCTTTATAAAATATGAAATAAATGATAATTTTAAAAAATGTTTTAGGCCGTTTTCCTACACTCTTGTCTTCCTAGGAAAAGTGATTGATCAAGTATTTTTATTGATTGCTCATCGCTGTATTACTTCCGGTTTTCAGGAAATTGAAACGGACGCTTGAGAACTACCGGCGCAGTTTAGTGAAAAAGGATATTTCCATTCGAGTGAAATGGAAATATACTTCTATTGCACTCATTATTTCCGTTTTAGTGTTTACCTAACTCTATCGACATTTGAAGACGTTTGCATCTACCGATGCATGATTAATATTGACTTGAAAATTTGTAGGCTTCGCGGTAAAGTGATTAGGGCGTTGGACCAGTGGCAGCGGCGTCCGAGGAGTTGAAATCCGGGGGGTCATTTTAATTAATTAATGATTTTTATATTATACCAAAAAAAAAATAGTTTTCATTTTGCTGCCTCTTTTAGCTAAAAATGCACAAAAATTATGGTTATTCTTTTTTTTTGTTGAATTTGTAATAAATATTCATATTTTTATTTATTGATTTGAAAAAAAAAAATTGTTCTAGGTATTTCCTAAGAAGGCGTGATATATAATATGTTCTGTCCATCTTTCAGCCTTTTTTTCTCCGGCTCAAATGAGTAGTATAAATATACTACGCATTTATTTTATGAACATGTGCCATGGAGCTTATCAGATGACGTAGATCTGGTGGTCACGGTCTTCTTTCGCAATACAGCGGTTGCTATAGGAACACAGCATTGTTCCTTAAGTTTTTGTGGGGAAAAATTAATGTTTTCTTTTTTTTTTTCCTTCAAATTTTCTTTGGTTTTTCCCGCTTCAAATGTTATTGCGATGTGACTAGAAAAGTAATTTTTGCTTTTTATCACTAATTAAAAGAAAGTACTCAAGCTGAATGGAATAATCATCAAAAGATTTTCTAAGTAAAACAACAAAGTTTTTTTTTCTTTTTGTTAAAAGTTGTGTTTTCCATTATCCAATTAAAATTACAATTCATGTACTGTTTTATTTATTGTTGTTATTGTTTTACGAACACGTAGGTTTAATTTAATAATTAGTATTAAATGTTTTCCATTGAATGAATATAAATATCAAAATTAGGACAAAATTAGCCAAACAATGTCACCCCTTTCAATGTCTTTGTTTCAAAAGAAAGGAATTTTGCAATGATAATACCTACCTACGTTCTTTGTTGAACTTTTCTCTTAATTATGCTGGTGCTAAATTATACTAATTGTCTCCATAAGGAAGGTTTTTGGGTGATTTTTGTTGTTTTTCGCCTAGAAAAAAACCGCCACAGGTGACGAGTGGAAGGAGGTTTTCTAAACACGCCTCTGCCTCTGGGGCGTCCGAATGCTACAGCTAAGCATCTCGTAACCAAGCCTGACTAAGGTGAACAATAAGAGGATAAACTGGAGGATCATCCGGAGCATGATCGAGGAGTTGCTCCGAAACACTGGAATCAGAGTCGTTAGGTTCGCTTTCCATCATTGCGAGAGGGTAGATAGCGATAGGAGAAGTCTTTTCCATGCCATTTTGATGCCACTTTCCGCTGTTTGATATCACATATGATTTTTTTTTAAATATATAAATAAAGAAACATTTAAGCTCATTTGAGAAACATGTGAAAATCAAATAAGTATTTCATACTGACCCTCCATCTAGAATCGAACCCGTGACAGCGAGTCAAATTTTACTACTTTTTAATTATAATTAGTTCAAAAAGGATCATGGGGGTGGTTAAAGTAGATTTAACGTAATTATGTTGTACAGCCAAGTAGATAATTAATTATGCAGTTATTTACATTGAATTACTATTAAAATTTACAAGTAATCAATGAATACTTCGTTTCACTTTATGTAAGTAACAAAAATTGAGGTCTCAAGTGAGGTCCAAAATTGTAGATATAATATCTTTGTACTAAAAAACAAACTTACGAATTCCTTGTGAAAAGCTCCTTAGCCATTTACATGTTCCATAAGTAGTAACAGATCATAAGTTTCATTATCAAATCAATATGGAAATGAAATACTTTGTCTTTACTGAGATTTTCATAGTTGAAAATGTTTTTTTCATACTGTAAACTGTTACAGGCTAGAAGAATGAGGACTTACTTAACTTCAGGGGAATCGTCACAATAGATCTTTACAGATCGCAGTGATGTCAGGAGCACAATGTCCTGACCCCCGCTTAGAATAGCATAGAATATAATGTAATAGAATAGTGTTATGAGATTGAAAAAAAATCATTATAGTACCAATATTTATTAACGACTCAAGACTTTCATTTTTATACTATACAAATCAATGACGAATTGCAATAATTATACATATACAAATATACACATTCTTAGTATACTACAGCGGCGGCCCGAGGAGCCAGGAGGTCCAGGGGGTCATTTTAATAAATTACTCATTAAGTAATAATTATTCTGAAGTTAATTATTCCGATATAAACTTATGGGTATCAAAGTAATTAAAAATGAGGGATGTTTTTAAAAAATGTCTGCAAAAATCATTAACAGAACTTTAAAAAATTATGTTTTTGAAGTTAAATAAGAAATAAACAACTATGTTTTGTTTGGTTCCGTGTGTCTGGGATGTTATCGTAAGTAGAAACATGCCGCGTCCCGTTTAACGCTATAAGAGTAAATACATCTCTTTCTTTCATATGACTTGTGTGCTATATTGTTTCCTCTTTCTGGGACAATGTTCCACATTTGACTGTTTTAGACCAATTTCAAATGAGGACTTACAGTGTTTCCCTCTCCTTCTTTTATATGAAATTAGAACAAGACAAAGTACTTGGGACGTCAATCGGCGAATGTCCATGTACGTCCGTTTGCAGGATGCCAGGCGCTTAGCGCGTATCTCCAGTCTCCAAAATAAAATCGGTTTCTGCTGTTATTATTTCGTTTACACTACTTTATTAATAGTACTTTGATTTGGGAGGTCATTGACCGAGTGTCCATATAGGATAGCCGCCGCTGCTTTTTAAAATATATTCAATTTTATGTCATGGAAAATACATCATGTCAAAAGTAAAATGTTAAATCCAGCCAAGATCTTTAACATCAAACTTTTGAGACATTTTTCAAATATTGTAAATTCGCGTTGATATGAATAAAGTATGTGAGTACACATATTGATTATTTGTTTTCCTTGATAAGTTTTTGGTTAAACATCAATAAATGAGAACCAGGTATTTGAATAGAAATCATAAACGGAAAAAAAATTGTGACGTATTTTAAGAATATTTATGGATTTTTTGTTCAGGGCATTCCAGCGTTGTTGTCCTTCTGAAACAAACAAAATGTAAAACGTATTTAAATATATTTTCACATCAATGATAATAATTTTTTTTAGATAGTGGTTGTTGGCATTATACAAAATACAAAATACTGGAAAAGGGATTACGATAATTACAAATAAACAATTAAATCCTTATTTAAGATGTGTTTAAACACATTTTTTGGTTATAGGTACTTACCTAAATTATTGTTAAAACCTTTCAAATCCTTATTCCGAATTTTTAGTGTCAAAATGCTTAAAAAAAATTTTTTTAACCAAAATTGTCATCAAATCTATGGCTAGACTTGCTATTTTTGATCATTTATATAAATTTTATAAATATTAGTTAAGCTCTCTTTTTTACGTAACCTACACATTTATACCGATGTAGTATATAAGAATGAATTTTATTTAAAAAATGCTTGAATGAAGGTCTTATTCGCATTATAAACAATAAACATTCTTAAAGTATAGCGTAATATTCGTATCAATAAAAGGAAATTTTCCACATTATTATTTGCCTATATTTAGAATTATGGCCCTTAAAAATAGTGCTTTCATTGTTTTTGTTTCAAAGTTTGTGTTTCCTTGTCCAGCACAAATTTGAATTGAGCATGAACTGAATTTAAAAAAATAAATAATCAAATGGGCTAACAATAAATCTATCCCCTTGCCTGCTGCTCTTCCATGCAATACTGTTATGAAAGAAAAAATATATTAACGATATCCGTTATATCCGTATAAACCGTTCTTAGTTATGAAACGCAATTCAACAAAAATAATTAAAGGCAAAACTTTACCTTTAGCAAACAAGAATGGTAAAGGAAGGCCAATTCTCATAACCAAAAGAACGGATATGTGCTTTTTTTTTATTAAGGCCCCTTACGGGGTCCCCATACATTCATGTACGTCAGGGCAAAATTCCCTTGTACTTCATGGTTCATTAAATAAAAATGAAAAAAATATTACGTAATTATTAATTCTTTTTCTAGTGAATTATCGGACTAAATTTTTATTTAAATATTTCGTTGAATCACAATTAATTTAAAGAAACCCCCTGTTTTTTAATAACATTTGATGCATAACACAAAAACAGTACATATAAGATTTAAAAAAAAAATGTATTAAAGAATACCTATATATCTAGTGCATTATCTGATTAAAATTGTAAAACATTAGTAGATTTTTGATTATATTAAATTCCGTGTTTTAACGAGCGCTCATCCGGGCGCTTACTACATTTGAAAGATTATCGTGTATTTTTGTATACCTACGCGATGCAAATAATAATGAAACCAAACGGCGCGACGCGACGTTCGATCGGATTTTGGTCGTGTTTTAACGAGCGCTCATCCGGGCGCTTACTACATTTTACAATTAACAAAGGGTGGACCTAGTAGCCCCTTAAGTACTGCCAGCCCTGTATATGGTTCATTTTCCTCGCTGATACTTATTTATTCTTTTTTATTATAAATCTTATTTGATTATCATACCTCCTTATTATTTTATTAAATCTCGTCATAAGTTTATTTTACCTCTTTATTATTATTATTGAACCTCCTTGAGAAAAACACCACCCACCGTTTTGAATAACGTTTTTGTTTAAATATTTTTTAAGTAACTACCTACAATTTTTATAAGTATCAAAAAATTTTTTTCTGGTGTAAAAAGGTTTGATTGAAAATGCCAGTGTTACATTTTGATTATTTACGGAGATATTAATTATTTAGTGAGATTTTGCAACGCAGGCGAGGGTTAAAAAATATCGAATGATTACTTTTGCCCCACCTTGTGTAATAAACGCACCTTCGTTATAATTTATTATGCAACTTTTAGATATATTTTTTAAATGAATTAATTTGTTTACGTTTCTTTGCTTTTCTAATTAAGAATATAATCAAACGAAACAAAAAACTTTATTTGATTTATCGTTTTTATTGAAATCGCTTGGTGGAATTCCACGAAAGAGCCATCGCCGAAGCCATCCGAGTGCTATTTATGTGTTATTTATGTAACGAAATGTTTTATATTATTAATCTCTATTTATTATTTGAACCACCGATCTCGGGTGAAGCGCTGAGGCTTCCGTGAGAAGATTGCGCAATCATCCGGGCAATAATTCGCTTATTCATACGAATTTACATATTACAAAAAAACTGTAAAAATCTACTTAACATGAAACAAACAATAAGAACGGTTAAACACGAAAAAATTGTAAAAAAACATTTAACATAAAAAAACGGTAAAAACCTATTTAACATGAAAAAACTGTAAATACGTACTTGACGTGAAAAAACTTAAAAAATCTATTAGATGAGAAAAAACTGTACATCCGTATTTAACGTGAAAAAGCTGTAAATACGTATTTGACAAAACAAAAAAACTGTAAAAACCTATTTAACATGAAAAAAACTGCAAAAACTATTAAACGCGAAAAAAATGTAAAATCCATTTAACGTAAAACAATATAAAACTCTATTGAACTACTCCTACTACTCTTCTTGCTGAACTACTCCTACTACTCTCACTGATGCATAGGGCACTGCATTGATGCACAAGTGTAAAGAATCTTGATAATTTGTTACGTGAAGGCAAGATGATCAGTAAAATATATTTTGTGTGAAAAACACATTCAAATAAATTAATATTTCATTGAACGGGATCATTTTAGGATTTCATCATCGGGAATCGAACCCGCGACCTCATGCATAGCAGCTCAAAGCGTTACCACTACAGCACGAGGCCAACAGTAAAAACCAATTAGAGATTTATAAAAACGGTATAAATCGTATTATTTTAAGCACTTCTACCATTTACACTTTTAAAATATTTGGTACTATTTAGTCTTTTATCTCGTATATTTCCAAATCTTCTGTTCACAAGTGATTTTCTTCCGTATACAAAACGTGCCAATGAAGTCAGACAGCTGCTGAAATTTCATTATGTTACTGAAAAAATATTCAGTAAAACTAAAGAAATAAAACCCTGTAAAACACGTGTTTATTTACCTCCCCTTATATATTTTTTTTATTTTGTGAAAAGCTATGGCTTCCAATAGCAGTAATGGCAAGAATCATTTTCACTTGAAAAATAAGTTATTATCTTGAACCGATTTTATATAATATTATTTATATTATAATACCATTATTGTTGATACTCGATTTCCACATATTTCTAAAAATATTCAGATATGTAAATGTATTACCACTAAAGCAATTTTTCTTCACGTTTTAGATAGTGTTTGAATGCATTTTTGTGTCGATTAGTAATTATCTAAAGCTTTTAAGAAAAATCATTGCAGTCTGCTTTTAGAAAGAAAAAAACTAATTAAGGGAGTTTTACCAGTGCTTGCAAGAAGTTGGCTTTGTCAGACCTGGTATCGTCCGTGTAGAGGACGTCCAGAGGGCTCCTGTCCTCGGTTATAGGATCTTCAAAATTTTCTATTCTGAAATAAATAATTAGAAATATAATTTTTACAATATATGTATGCATATATATTTAATACGTATGTATTTTCTTTTTCGTTTTTGTTTGTAATTTTGGCATGTATCTACCTACTGTGTAACTTTCAAGAAATGTTTATATAAAAGCCCTGGGTACGGGCGTTGAAAAAATTTATTTATATTTTTTATTTCTCGATTTACAGTGCCAAAAATACCATAAATATCTAACGCAAGAATTGATTGTTGTAGCTCAAGAACATGATATTGATTAGGTTAATCATTTTTAATAAATTGATACATCTCACTACGCCTTTTGCCCAAAATACAGAACAAAAGCCAAAAAAGTGCAATAAATATATTTTATTTACATCCATTCCTTACGATGAGTGTTCTACGAATTTTGTGAATTTCAAGTCATGTGTGTTAGATGGCGTCGTGTTTATTCACAGAAACAAACGGCGAAATACACACATGGTACATAATATTACGTAGGTATGTTACCTACTATCTCGTCACTAAGTAATCTTTGTACGAAATGGGAGTCTGCAAAGACAAATTTCAATTTGAAAAAAGATATCTTCAAGGTCAAATTTAAGTAATATACCTCAAAGGGCGGCTAGGGAAATTTTAAGTGAATAAAACTCACTCTGTAGAAAATACTTTAATCAAAAGATTAAGAGAACAAATGGGTCTTGAGTTTCTTTCGAAACATCCTTTCACTCTCACAGTTGCGCACTTCTGGTCGGAGAGCATTCCAATCCACAAAGCCCGCAACCGCAAAAGAGCGCTCCCCATATTTTATGCGCTGATTGCGGATCGGTATTAAAACCTTGCCTATAGCTGTAGATGTAGCTGATCGCAGTATGAGACGTCTTTCAGCATTATCAGGAATGCAAAGATCTTTTAAATACTCTGGAGCGGCATCATGCATGGCTTTGTACATTAACCAACAATGTTTGAGTTCTACCCTTTGTGGAAAGCGCAGCCAGCGCATTGTTTTCAGCAGTGGAGTTTGTATACTAGCAATTAATTGTCTTGGTGGTCTTCCTGCAGACCTAAAGCTTTTCTTATAAAATCAAAATGGCTCAGAGTTTGGACAGAAGATGTTGCTAAATTATATTTTTTTGTTGTTTTATAAAAAAAAAAAAATATATTTATATTGTAATGTACTTTATTCTGTAAAAATATGTAAGTACATTGAACATTATGTATTGACTTTTTTTGTTATGTGCTTTTAAATCCTAATAAATATTAATTGTAACTTTTGTTATTTACTATAACCTATTTCTAACAATTATCTCCCCTACCACTAAGATGAAATGACTCACACGATGACAATGTTTGTTTTCTATACTACATGGACTGTACATCTGAAGCGTAAAACTGATCATCTTGCCTACGTGCAATAAATTATTGAGATTCACTATTCCTGGTGAACCAACTCAGTATCCAATGGCTTCATTGGGTGTGGATAATAAAAAGTAACAGTAGTTCCAAATCATAGCCAATTTACTTACAAAAAGATGTGGCACAAATAGTTTATTGATTTATTGTTTCATTTTATTTCATTTTCAGAAAGAATATACTAAATGAAAATATTTATAAAAAAACGGATTAAAAAGAAAGCTTTCAAATACTCACGAACTCATTTTTCCTGGGAAATAATCTCTTCTATCTTCCGGCATCTCTGAATTTTCCTGAAGAACTCTGCGGGGTTGGAATAAATCATTACTGCCATCTGTCTGCTGGCGCTGGAAGTAAAAGCCAAGATCAGAACCTTTTATAAAACCACCCTTCGTACTTTTCATTAATTTTCACAAAAGCTTTCTAGGTGCCGATGCCGCATGCCGTTGTGAAGAACGTCAACAAATTGGGTTTTCGCTTAAAAATTTTCAATTATTTTTAAATGTTTTTGTCCTAAGATATGGGTTATGCCATATGATGCATATGGCATAAATTGAGTGCGGATAAGAGAAAGTAGTAGTAGTAGATATGGGTCACAGAGTAAACTTATCATCTTTTAAACGAACGGATGTCAAAAGGCATATTAACACATTTTTACAAGTCAAAATAATTTTCAATAAAGTCTGAAAAAAAAACTCAGATTGGTGCGATTATTTATATAATATTATTAATGTGCCTTCTGGTACAAAGGAATTATAATTATTACCTATACTTAGTATTCTGTACTCTTTATATCGTCGGTCCGTTGTCTTCGTGGTCTTTCTGCAGATCAACCACTTTAATATAAATATTAGTTTTCCTTACGTTCAGGGCGAGAGAGAGAAGGGGTAGGTCTCCATCTCTTAGTTGAGGTCTTAGTAGGCGAGAGAGGAACAGGCGATCTCCGAGGGATGCACGTGCAATATCAGATGGAACCCCTAACTGCTGGGCGCGCAATGAGCTTCTCTTACCATGAGCTGAAAATAATTCATAATAATAATGGTGATTTATTTATTTCAATATTAGTTTTTAAAATCTATTTAAATAATTCAATTTAATAGAACTTGAGTTCATCATTAGTTCGCTAAAATGAAAATATCAAAGGAAACTCACCTCCCCAGCAAGAGTGGCCATAACTTAAACAGGAACCTGAAAAATAAAAATTGGTGATTATATTTTCTAAAATAGCGTATTCAATTCAACATATAATGTACTTTTTTTTTTTACTCAATCAATGATTTAACTTGAATTAATATACCCGTATTATGGTTTAGTGGTTAGCTTGTTGAGCTAAGTCACGGGTTCGATTCAAAATTTTGATTTCAATGTGATTTTTCACGTAGAAATACTTCATATTTGATACCTTTAACTAGCACTGAAGCGTAAGAATTAAATCTTGCCTTCGTGTTGACCGCCTTGTAGCATAGTGGTGGCGCATTTGGCCACCGTGCATGAGGTCCCGAGTTCGATTCCCGCAGTGGGTCGACATGAAATATTTATTTACACGTGATTTCCATATCAATATTTCATGAGTGACCTTCATGTATAATAATAAGATGATCAAGATAAATTGCATTTGCATTAAAGTAGTATATATATATTGTTGTCGGTTCACGAATTTACGATTGCATATTACTGTGTAGTTTTAAGATAAAAACTTATTTTTAGTAAGGATTTTAGATAGCTTAAAAAATCCAATCAGACAAATCATCAGATTTGTAAACGCTTTTACATTTTATAAATCCATATTCCCACGCTTAGAAAAAGCTTCTTCTCTTTTGAATATATTATACTACCCAAACGCCTGATCAATCTAATCTTGAAATTCACAGCTCAAATATCCTCAAACTCCATCGCGATTGACATGTATTTTTTTTACTTTCAAACAACAGGTTTTCTTGAAAATTTTAGTTTAAAATCGACACACGTACAAAATTTTACATTACGGTATCATAAATTCAGACTTATATAAATCATTTCTTTGTATGGTATATTTATTAATGAATATATTTTTAAAATCCCGGAATAGATTTTTTTTTAAAACATTTCCCAACACTTCTTATTCGGATGAATACAACACGTTGTTGGTACAGACTATTGTTTCCTTCAAACAAATGGTTTTTCATCTTTGTTAGATGTTGGGATGTCACCCTTTATGCAAATTTTTATGGAAAAAGTTTTTGATAGATGAGAGGGGAATTCTATAAATACACAAGCCAGTTACGTGAAATAGCTTAAAAAAAAATTAATAATAGTATTTACGTATACAAATGACAATTGGTTTTGGTTTTCTGTAATAATTTTACCTGAAAAAAAGATCTTATTGTATTGTATTTTTTTAAAATTTGGAGTAATAACAATGGCACAATGATCATCGTGCTATTTCAATTGCTAAAAACACTCGAATATTAAAACATTTAAGAAAATTAAATACAGTAAAATAGTCTTTGCTTTTTTAAAATTTGATTTAGACACGGGGAGAAATATTAAAATAGGTCTTCTGTTAATATATGTTTTTTCGAGCTGGTATTATTATTCTGTGAATGCAATGTGTTATTCGCAATTTCATTACGTCACTTTGAAAACTGTTATTCCAATTTAAAACTAGTTATGTTTTCGTGAAGCACATTTTCCGACCAAAGTTAACGCCATTTTGATTCAACTCAAGTACTAGACGTCAGTCGCTTTCAAGTTGGAGGGAACTCTTAACTTCTGAGCGTATTCCCAAGATACATATTTTCAGAAAACTAAACATTCCGATAAGCTTTAGCATCTATGAACGTTTCATAAAGCTTGTTGATTGGTTTAGGGTGACTTGCAGTCCTGTTTACTTTAAATTCATATGTTGTTTACTTGATAATTAGTTTCCATACCACCTTAATTTCAAACTGAATAATGTCCAACAATTTTCATAATATGAATGTTGTTAATAGTGTGATGTTATGTTATTATATAATATTGACTAACTAACTAACTAATCATCACGCCATTTTCCCGAAGGAGTAGGCATAAAGGATAGAACGCCACACCACTCTGTCCTGGCATACTTCTCTTGCTTCCTCCACATTCATACATCTTCTCATGCACGAACGTCGATTTTTCCGACTTCTTACATGCCCACTCTCAGGCACTTGTTTTACTTGTTCATGCCATGTCTTTCATAATATGGATGATTGGTTCGGTCATGTATTGGTCATCCGAACCAACGTAAAAGACCTTTCTTAATTTTGTCGATAATGCTTATCTCAGCCTTGCATTCTGCTCTAATTTCAACATTAGTGCACCTATCATACATAGTTTTACCACACATTCACCTGAGAGATCGCATTTCAACTGCATTCAATCTACTTTCATCCTATAATATTGTATAAAAATATATCATATTTTTGTACTGCAGACATTGGTGTACTCAAAATGAATTTATGATTTATTAACCGTGATTATAACAACAATTTATTAACATTCATTCAGTGAATTTAAACGTAGCCCTATATTGCTGCGAGACGAATTTAAAGAAAGTTGTCCAAATCGGTCGCTGTCCCAGAAAACATTGATGATGTACATAAACTAATTATGCAAACCGTCGTGTGACCTATCTTGAGATTGAGGCTGCTCTGGGCATAAGTATGACAGGCATACATAAGATATAGCGAGAACACCGCCGTCCCTGTCACCAGCTAGCCCTCTCGCCTCCTCCCACGCCAGGCCCGCATCTATCAGCTCCGCCGAACACAACCGTAGGATGGTCATCGACGGTCTGCCAGGACGGCGGTATCCTCTTCTTTTTTTTTTTGTTTTTGTTAAAAAAACTCTTTCTCTTTACTTATCCTCTCCTGCGCTTAAGTATTCAGATTTCCCAACACATACACCACACTCCACACACATACAACAACACACATACACATGACATAACATAACCACTGTTTGCTCACTTCACGTCTTTAGAAATTGGTCTTGTACATTGTGTTGTCCACGTACATTGGTGTTATGTTCTATATGTTACCTCAATTTAAAAATTCTTTGTTGATTTGTACTACACATAGCACTGTGTGTATAACATTAAAATATAAATAAATAAACAATAGATAAAAAAGACGCTGACATGAATTGGTGTATGGTATGAAAGCCCCACCCTTTCCTTTGGCTGTTTTAAAGACTATTGAGTCTTTTTTCAGTCCAGCACAACTCTACCGATTTTTTAAAGCTAATTCGTGAAATTTAATAGATTCAGATTTAACTGGAAAAAAGCTGAAGAAAAGAAGGTTAAATACGCGACCAAATGCTTTCATTTCCCCTATCACTGTCTCGGCTCTAAGATTGTCATAAACACATTCACCCCAACCTGCTCAAGGAGCTGGCCCAAATTTACAGTGATAGGGATATTAGTAATTCTACCCCCTTTTTTAGTCGTTAGTTACAACCACCCCCCGCCTAACCGCAGTCTCCCGCCCGCCCCCCAACAAGCCAACGTTAAGATAAGACGTGGCAGCAACCTCGGCCGAGTCCAAACCACAACATACAATATTCAACCAGTCATCCTATCTGGCGGACCTATTTCATGCGTCCCCTGCCGCACGCTATCCACATCCTAACCAAAACAAGTCACAGTCATACGGAAAGAAGGACTCCGGCAAGGAGCACCCACGCCAGTCCCCAAATACGCAGCCCCGAAGGACTCAGGCAAACGAGGGCGATCAGACGGGGACTACCCCACTAAATCTATTGTTAGTGTTATCATTACTACTCCCTTTTATGGGATTGAACGTTCACAAAATATGAGTTCAGTCCAGTCCAAAATACACCAAGCTACTCATGCATCAATTACCTATGTCTACATAAATTTTGGGTCCCATGTGCTATCGCTCTCTGTACTCCCTACTGAGGATTTTCATCCTAAGGATATCCCACCTCTGCACCCAGGCTCCGACAAACTCCGAAAAAAATTCAAAGTTGCCTCTGTTTGCAAAGAAATCGGGATTCCATGCTGGCCTCGTGACCTCGGTCACCCCGTCTAACATGGTCTGCCTACAATCCTCCAGTAGTGAGCACCTCCAAAGAATTTGTTCCGCGGACTGGTTTGGTGTGCACGCACACAGCCAGGATCCGCCACCAGGGTGAGCTCGTGGAGCTTTCCCCTAAATTCTCCATGTCCCGATACCATCTGAACCACATGGTGACCCAAGTCCAGCCTACTGTACTCCATCCTGGCTCTGATATCCGGAAAGAACGAGTGGGTCCATCGACCTGTCCTCTCCGAGTCCCATCTTCGCTGCCACTCCTCCCAAGTTCTGTCTCTGATCGTGGTCAGAGGATCAGTGAGAGAGTCACCGGGTCTTAGCTGTAGAGTTAGTCCGAAATAATCTACAGATTCCCCTTTTCTTAGTTTTTTCACCGCAACACCTAAGGTATATTAAATGCAGTGCTTAAAATCTGCACAGGTGACGAATTTCAGATTTATTGTTTTGAGACCGAAACTAAACAGCAGCAGCCAGAGCCAAAGCCAACAAAAGTTGTTTTTTACTCGCAGCACTTGGAAGCAAATGGTGGCCTGTTTCTTCGGTATAAATGGTCATGTGGCAGCCAGGGCTTCTGAGCAACGTAAAACGGTAAATTCTGAATGGTTCACAACCATTTGTTTGCCCGAAGTTGTCAGTGAAATAAGAAAAACAAACAAAGAAGGATTATTCTCCACCATGACAATGCAAACTCACACACATCGGCTCAAACAACCGGCTATTTAAGCGCTCAAAACGTCGAATCGATGGGTCAACCACCGTTAACTCTGATTTAGGACCCAATCATGTCTACTTGATCCCGTCGCGTCAGGGAAGAATACACTACGCGAACAACGCTTTTTGAGGCCACGGGAATGCATTACAAAAATGCAACTGTTAATGCATTCCAACACCATGTTTTGGAGGAACATACTTCAGAGCGGAAAAACTGCTATTTTGGTTTGTTTAGAGCCCCCGCAGACTAGAGACTTTCTATCGGGCGATAGTTCAGTCGGGCTTTTAATCAGTATGAAGATGTATGCAAGTGCGCATACTACAACGATCCGGTATCGGCCGATTGCTAAATTTAATAGGCCTTTCGATTGCCTTTAAACTATCCTATCGATAAAGTATCGGCCGATAGCTTAATAAGTATGGCGCTCTTCCACGCGCGCACACTTGCCGATCGTTTAATCTGGCGATAGCTTTCTCCTTCGTAGTATTGCAGCAATAATAACTTTTCTTGACAATATTGTTCCAACATTCGTTGCGACCGCTCTCTTCAAAAGTCATTTATTAACTGAAAAAATCATTCGAGAGCAGTTGGCCGAGTATTCTCTGGTGTGCGCCCTAGCAGCCCAACCCGACTAAACTATCGCTTGATAGAAAGTCTCTAGTCTGCGGGGTACCTTAATCGAATGCAAAAATGTGTGAATCTTAAAGGTTATTTTGAAAAACCATTGAAAAATTTACACCTCAATCATTGATTTAGTTTTTTTATTTTCAATACAAAAATTGGTTCTTTGCATCTATCAAGAAATGAAGAGGTTGGCAGGTGACAGGTGAGTTTCTCCGTGCTGTAGAATTACGACTCTGAAGAAGAAAAATAAAGACTATGAAGTAAAAACATGTAAAAGAATAATTGAACTTTTATACCATCATTCAATGTGCTAAAGACTTCGTATATTCTCGTATACCTTACGCTTGTAATGAGTTTCTTCAAAACAAATGTTTTGGGAAAATTTTTATTAAAATGAATGAAAAATATTAGAAAATATAATGTGGTTAGAAGGTGTAATATTCTCGTTAAGCGTGGAAACAGGTATATTAAAAGCTTAATTAAGTAAGTTGGGATAACATTATTTAGTTAAGGGGGGGAAAGCGGTATTAATTTCTAATAATAACACTATTTATATTAATTTACTTTAATTCAGCAACCAGCAACCATCGTTGCTTATTTAGTTTTTAAATTGTTTTTCATACCTTATGTAGGTACTGAAATTATTCATAGGGCCTCATTTAGATATCCAGCATTATGTTAACACGTGTATTTAGCGATTTTCAGCCGACAATTTATGACTTAGAAAAACACATAAAGCCCGGCATTTTTCTTTGAGTTTGTCGAATATTTTGTTTGTAGTAAAAAATTAAACGATTAACTAGATTGCCGGATATAATATAGATAAAATGTTCAAATCCAGCAAAAAACAACACAAAAGTAGCATAGTACCCAATTGTAACTAAAGGTATTCCCACCACCGAAAACAATTCACATTAGGGGTGACGCGCATAAGAATAAACTGCACTAGCGCAATTTAAGAAAAAAAAAATTCGCTCAGAAATGACAATGTTTTTTTGTCTAAACAAATAAAACACATTTTTAAAGCTAGTGCAGTAAATGTTAAATTAATTATAACATTCATATTTTATTTTTAATTAACAAAAGAGGTCGATTACGGCACCACTGGCAGTCAGAAATGTTCATTTTAGAAACATGTATTTTTTTTTTCAGAGACAAAAGTTTTTTTACCCATTACCCTAATGTGAAATGTTCTCGGCGTTGGCGCATCTATATATATGCGGGAACACCGAAATTGTACCAAATCTATCAACTCGATAAACATAAAGCATCTCGTTCTACGCAAAACGATTAAATATGACAGAAAATAAAGAAATCATTTCTCGAAAACGTAGTTTGACATTAAACTGTAACTTATTTAAAATTTGTTTGACGGTTACATTTTTACGACTTTTTCGTTATGATCAATTTTCCTTTGATAAATGTAGGAATCATCTATTTCAGTTTACTTTCCCTCCATATTATTATTATTATAGTTCAACCTCCTTGATGAATCTAAAACTACTCTTATTAATTGAAAATAGAAACAATATTTCGAAAACTACAACTGTTAATTATTGAAAAGTCCGTTGTACATTTTGGTCAAACACGCCCTGATTTCCCCTATCTCAGGTAATTATCGACTCAATTTCCATATTTCTCCTGAATACAGTCGTACGTAAGCCCGCAGTCAGGGAATATCAGTTAATTATAATATTCTGCAATATGGACTCATATTATGACACACGCTCATATGTTGTGTGCGCTAGTCAGTGTCATGGGAGTAAATGAATGTTAACTTCTCACATGTTCACTTGAAACGCGAACCAGTAAAAGCTTACAGATCTAATTCATAAATCAACAATCAATATACGAGTAGTATATAATGCACACTTTGAATAATAGGTATAACACACCGAAAGAAAGGGAAAAAAAACTCCTCGTACAATTAGCATCACCTAGACTGGACAATTATTATTTAGAAACGAATGTGTTCTTATGACATACCTAGATGTTTTTATTTCAGGACTACTTTCAAACAGTTGTAAACATAAAACAATATATTTCAGTGTGATTTTCACACAAAAATTTCATATGCGCTGCACTGAAAGACTAATCATCTTGCCTTCATGTAATTAATAATCTAGATTCACTGCACATGATGTACCAATGCAGACCCCTATGCATTGATTGCGGATAAGGGAAAGTAATAAAAGCAATACAAGATAACCGGGTTGTTGTCTAGTGAGTCACATACTCCGGATAAAGCCTCTGACGGGAAAGCCACGTTCAGCGAAGGGTAAAAAAAAATCCAATTGATTTATGGGTTAATTCAAAATCGAATGCATAAATACATTGGATTATTTTGATTCTTCGCTGCTATCGCTATCGCCGCTCACCGCTCGTGAACGTAGCCCTCACGTAAATGCTAATGCCCATCCACCACAATGAGTTTCCTACTTTCTGGCACAGTTATTTTGACTATTTGAAGTAGTAGCCTCGAATTTAAAATATTTGGTCATAAGAACGCATATATTACGTATGAAAAATAAAGTCATATATAAGGCGACAAAGTTTCTAAAGGTTGAGAATCATTATTATTTATTTCATCCCCGATATCGTATTTAAGTAAAAACAACCCCTTTTCTTCGTATTTATCACGTCCGCTATTGCTAAAGTAAAACTTTTCTGGATTTGTATTCGTAAGCCGTTATTTTAAGATATTTTTAAGAACTTTCGTCCTTAATAGATTTTAAAAGACTTTTAAAAGAAGTTGTACGTGATAAACATGTAAAATATATTTTTTATATAAGTTATTTTGATTCTTATCCTTAGAGCTTATCTGTCAATTGATGGTCCCGTGAGAAATGCTTATTTGAAAACAGTATAAGAAGTACAAATATTTTTTCAATTTCGTGGTGTTGTGTATAAAATATCAAATAACTTGGTCAAGAATTTTACAAAAAATCAAAGTTCGATTTTCTTGAACACTATGAATTAAACAAAAAAAACACGTTATCAACTCTAAACGCGACGTAGATTCACTGGTTTCCCGCTTGTACATCGAGTTTATACCGTGTATTTTTAAGTTTGATCGGTGGCACAATGTATATTGTATATTAATCTCTCTTCTATCGCTTTTGTGATGCACCAGAATATAAATAGGGTGTTAATATGTTAATGTGTTGCACGACAAGTAGGAAACTCTTCAAAGTGCAAAACACACTAATGTTTATTTATTGAATACAGAGTCTTTTAACGGCTTAAATTCAACTATTGATCGATAAAATTAGAACTAGAAAGATAATAAAAACATATTTTTACAATCCCAGCTTCGTGCGTTATTTCAACATTTTTGTGTGGATATTTTTATATATCTAAATCACAAAATTGTTTTTTAAACTTTGGTTTTTTTTTTCATGTCATTAAGTCTCCGGTCCAGTGACGTTCAAATAATGGGCTTGTAAATCAAAATTTTCTGTGAATGCAAAAAAATTAAACAAAAAATCGCAAAACCATCAGTGCAATCCGTTTGCGAATTGCGTAATCAATAAGCGAGATACAATCATTTATAATTTTTATTCCACATGTGACGTCACCGATCGCCTATCATACAAAATCTTTACAAAAATCAAACTTTATCGTATCTCTGTTATTAATTATCCGATTTATAAACGGATTGCACTGATGATCATGTGATTTTGTGTTTAATTTTTTTGCATTCACACAAAATTTATTTTCACACAGCTTATTGTATTTTAGAAGTAAACAAAAAAATTAAGAACAAAACACACATTTCTTAGATGTCTGATAACAAGCTTAATTTAATTATGGCCACATTAAAATTTAAACCGTTGTGCATGAATTTTAAACATAAAAAATCTTTAGACCTACCTGCGAGATAAAATAATAATAACAATATGCTTACTTAATCATTAGCATTATTTATAAATTTTGTAATTTTTTTCTTTTACTTCGATTGAAATGTGCAGAAATTTTTACTTGACCAACAAAAATTTCGATTTCCAAAAATCAATCAAAAATATTTTTTTGCCACTTTTTTTATTGTTTAGTAAAAAAAATACTTTCTTAGCATCTATTATTCCTGAGACCAACCGCAACCCTGTGAGGAAACCTAAATATATTGATTCCGTAGTTAATATTTCAGTGTATAATAATTACGATGTTACGTACGCATTTCATTGCCTGCTTTATGGAACGTTACATAAAAGATAATGAAATCGGTTACTCTATCAAGCGGTTATCTGTAATCTACATAGTTTATATGGTGGCCAATACTCGTCAAGGATTAGAGAGAGATTGATTACATAATGTACCAATATTTTCATATTGATATACTGTGTTAGAGCCTCGACAATATTAACTGTTTAAACATGGGATGAAGTCATAATATCAGAAGTATTGCGGGGTTTTCCGGATTTTGGATTGATTTTTGAAATTTGCAGGCGCGATTAGAAAATCTTGTTGGCCAATAGATTTATTATAAAGTCGGTTTGTCCGCTTCAGACTATCCGTTAAAGCAATGCACAGTGCGTGTCCACGCACCACGCGTCACGTGAACGCGTTCGAAATTAGGTCACGGTAAAGGCATCCATTGTGGTACCTGGCGCCGATCAACATAAAAACACTGGTCTACGAAAAAAAAATTGAATTAAAATTTAAAATAAGAAATTTAGAAAAAAAAAATTAGAATTAAAATTTTGAATTAAAAATTTAGAATAAAAATTTTTTCGTAGACCAGTGTTCTAATGTTGATCGGCGCCAGGTACCACAATGGGTGCCTTTACCGTGACCTAATTTCGAACGCGTTCACGTGATGCGTGGTGCGTGGACACGCACTGTGCATTGATTTAACGGATAGTCTGGAGCGGACAAACAGACTTTATAATAAATCCATTGGCCAACAAAATTTGCTAATTGCGCCTGCAAATTGCAAAAAATAATCCAAAATCCGGAAAACCCCGCAATACTTCTGAGATATTTTTTAGATTTGTAGTCTTTGAATATCAGAAAGCAAAAAATGTTTGATATTTAATTTTTTGCAAATTTAATTGGGTTTTGTAAGAAATACGATCTAAGACGTCGCCGATGTCATTTCCTCAACCACGCATTTAAATACGAGTATAATGCATTTAAAGTAATGCACAACATGTATTTTCATTATTTTCTTATAATTTTTTCTAGTATAATCTTACGATGTGAATATTTTTCTTTCTTTTTTTATCTTTGGTGTTACTACCTGTGAAAACCTGTAATTGGTCTACTCTGTTTTTCTTTTAATGTTATTATAATGTTTTTGACTGTTGGGTTTTCCTGTAAATAAATAAATAAAAAAAATAAAAATAATAAAATTTAAATTTTTTGTTTTCTGTTAAAATTTTCTTAATCAAAAAAAAATCGTAATAATAAAAGTAAAATTGTGTCAATAACTAGGAATCCTACCCTAACGCGTTTACACGTGATCCCCGTGTGTCTACTGGTCTCGACTCGGTGAATAGAGTATAGAATGAAATATACCTACATGATGTAGGCTACATCAAATCATAATTTTTCTTCTTATCGTTCATTGTTTACAAACGCAATATTAATATTTACTTGGGTAAAAATGCATCGTTTCGTGTTTTAACAAATAATGCAACAAACCGATGCGACGACCGAATTGATATTACATAACATTGAGAAATTGGTGGTGCTGGGGCTGGTCAAAGGGTCTCGGTCCCGTGGAAGGAGCCCAACGAGATGGACTGACTTGGTGACTGCAGACGACGGGAGTATCTCTCCAGGAGGCTTCCAGAAGTGCTGGAGACACATACGGTTGGAAGCGAATTCTAGGGGCATGCTCCCCCTACTGCAGAAAAGAAAATCAAGAAAAGAAGAAGAAGAAGAAGAATATGGATCTGCTTCATAGAATCGAGTCATAACGACTAAGATATGACTAAGAAATTCTTATGGTATCAGGTTTGTTATTGTATTATTTTGTATTGTTTGTATTATCTTAGACTCGATTATTTTACCTACCACGATGCAGAACCATCCAACAAATGGTTATGCCGATGGGTAGAGAAATCTTGCTGCTCGAATAGTCTCGGATATAATATAATGAAATAGGTACATAATCAATTGTTAGTATTTTTATTTAATTTTAGGCGAGCAGCTTAAAGCTGATATGCCTAAATTGGACAGTTAGATTAAGTTCAAAATTTAGACAACTTGTCCAGTCCATTCTTACCCGTTCACACTATTCTCAATGACTAGCTCCTGTGGTAGCCCCTTTACAACTATCAACCACCCTGTAGCTCAAGAAATGCTTTCGTGTGTTCTGATTAAAACGGGTCTTCTCCAGCTTAAAATTGTGGCCTCGAAGTCAGGCATTGTTTTTTAGTTTGAAAATTTCACAAAATTTTTCTACAGATAAAGTGACGGTTCATTTTTTGTATCCATACACAACCAATATACATCATTTTCTTAGTTTGAAACACAAACAGAAAAATTTACGGCAAAAAAATTATAAATAATTATTTCTCCGAAATCCCAGTTTTATAATAGGCTAAAATAATTTAAATCCGATTAAATTTGCTGTTATTACTGGTAACTTGTTTTCAGAGCTTTTGTTTTACGATGATTTTATCAAAACAAGACTCTTTAGTCAAAATTGGTAAATTATTTTTGATTTAAGTGTGTAAAATTCTATTGAGTTTCATTGAATTAGCGAACAATGCAATTCGATTGTTAGGGGAGTTTATTTGTTAATGTTACCAATTAAAATTCGAAATGATATTTCTCTTGATAAGCCTTTTGTTAGTATTTTGACCAATTCATAAATTAATTTACCTTTTTTATGACCACCTGAGCGGCTAAAGGAACAAAAAATATAAATATGTTATACATGATTGAATTTCACAAAATATATTAAAAACATTATAAAACAACAAAACCAATTTGTATTTTTAAAATGTTCGTTTTTGTAAAGTAATGCCGAGGTACATTGCATACAATTTAGTTTATATTCATTATAAAAAATGTTAAAATGCTTCCCTCTGCACAGAATATCAATAAAAAAACTCACGAAGTTCAAATAAATAAATTGCATTAAATCAAATAAATCTACTTACGAAAGTTGAGTTTTTTTCTGTTTAAGAGTTGTATATAATGAAATGAAATGAAATAATCCAATAAAATGTATTGAAAGATACAAACATACATTTATTCAAAGAACTTTATTTTTTTAATATGCTCCACATGAAGAGGAAATGGATGAAATTTAGATTGATAAATATAGTTAGTAATCATTTATCAAGAGTTTTCTAATTTTGCAAAGCCAAGCACCTTATTTCCTGAAAACTGAAAGCTTGTAAATAAACATTCTAATTATGAAATAAAACATGAGAGAAATGTAAATTTATAAGTTGAGTTTAGCAATTTTCTTGTGTTGGCAGTAAGTGAATCTGAAGTTTCTAGAATTCAAATTTATGACTTGTTTTGCTAAGTCAGTAGAATCCAAGAATGTAAAAAGCAATAATTCTGCTGAGTCGTAAAAGTATCTAATAGTTTTTAGGAAATAATGTCAGACATGAGTAAATATTTTTTTCTTATAAGACGGCTTCTTGGTACTTATCGATCTGAACTAAATATACCAAAATTGTAAATTAGTTAAGAAATTAAGAATTTAAAAAAAAAATTGGTACCTATATTGATAATATCAACGCTGACCCGAGAAGTTATAATGTTTTTTTATTATGCACAATGATACTGATTGGCAAATGAGATTTTTAATTAAAATTTAAAAAGTAAAAAACTCGTATATGAATTTGTAATACTACGGTTGTTTTAAATTTTTTAAAATTGTCTTATTCATAAGATTAAAAAAAATAATAATTAAAAATCGAGTCAAACGTACTAATTTAAGTTATCTTTTTCATTTAAGGCTACAAAAACACATTTTAATGTTTGTGACATTATGGAAAAACTTTTATTGAAGCCGGTTGTATTTAAAGTTTTAATTTTTACCAGTTCATTGGAAATAAAGTGTAAAAGTGTACCTAAAACAAAGTACATAGGTACATTTAAACTAGACAGGTGGTAATTCTAACTTTTTGTTACAACTTTCCCAGCTGATAATATGTAGTGAAAATTAATTTATCAGGTAGCGTAATGTTTGTTTAATATTCTTTTTTTTATATTTATATCAATGAAAACACAATAGTAAATAAATTAAATGAATAAAAAATAGCAATAGTTAAGTTTTAAAATGATGTATAACTAGAAAAAGGCTGAAGTTTAATATTGAGCTTTACGGCCTTTTCACACCTGTCGCGTCAGTTCGTAAATACCTGTTGTCAATTTTTCTGAAAAATCTGCAAATTATGCAAAAGGTTCTTATAGATTTAAAATAATCATTGATTAAATACACCTAGATCAATAATAAAATTTCTGATCTGATTCTGACTGAAAAACATGTAAAGTGATTCATTAATACATTTGCATTAGTGAAACATGGTTACAAAAACGTGAGAAAAAAGCTTAAAATGTCTGAATCGGTAATGTTTTCATGCAGACGTGCTGTAGTTTCAAAATGGCTGAATCGGTGCACAGTTTTGAGATTTACATAAAACATTATGAATGAACGCAATCTGTTACAACAATTATTAAAACATTTGACGGTTGTTCGCTGAAACTCTGAACTTGAATTTATTTTGCAATGTCAAAAGAGGGCGGTTGTTTTTTTTGCTATTATTTAAAAAATATATGTTATAGGTATTTCCGTTCGCAGTTTGCCGCGGCATTCAGGATACAGTTAAATCTTTTC
Source organism: Micrasema minimum (assembly GCA_022494985.1). Lineage (NCBI taxonomy): Eukaryota > Metazoa > Arthropoda > Insecta > Trichoptera > Brachycentridae > Micrasema > Micrasema minimum. The sequence continues at coordinate 84,397 of JAGVSP010000054.1, read as the reverse complement.
TGGGTTATTATGCCGTGTTTTTTGGAACTAACCACCACTGACATACAAAGTCCGAATGCGAAACAAAACAAACTTAATCATACATAAAATAATACATATATTACGTCTGCTCAGAAGATGAACAATGCAAAGAAACATAAAGCCACGATTTGTTTAATATTTTCTAGCATAAACCGAATTTACAAAAAACAAATTAAACCCCCAAAAAGTGAGTTACACTTCAATATTATATTTTTTTGTCGTTTTAAATTATTTTGTACAAAGCATATAGTTTACATTGTATTGCGGCTAAGTATTGCAGCTAGCAGATCCCCCAGAAAGTATCTACACCTAATAACCGTGGGTAGAATACGCCCTTATTGCCTCATTATATTACGTGTACAAATGTTTGATATCCAGATTAAATTATTTGCGGAAAGGTCGTAACTCTATTAACAATGTTGGAATTCTTAAATAACCTTTGCATAATTTTTAGTTATAGTTGTAACGCATACAAATACCTATTTATATTTTATTTATTATAATAGAAACGGTACATGTACTTTTTACATACCTGTATTGGTGTATATCTACTACTACTACTACTTTACCTTATCCGCACCCAATGGTGCATAGGGCACTACATAATTACACCAAGTGCAGTGTATCTTCATCATTTTTTATAACACGAAGGTAAGATGATCATTCTTACGCTTCAGTACCAGTCCAAGGTATCACATGTGAATGTTGAAACCCTACGGGAATCGAACCCACAACCCCATGCACGGTAGCTAAATGCGTAAGCACTATGCTACGAGGCGGATACATACCTATATAAATATATCTATATATAGGTATATTATTTCAACATACAATAAGTGCCTTAAGATTATTGAAATAACAGTGCAATTTTATATTTAAAAAATTACTAACTAATAAATATAAATAAAATAAAATAGATTGTTAAAAAAATTTAAAACGATAACCTTCATGTTATGAAACGAACAGTACACTGCGCTGGTGTAACAAATACTTATGCAGTGCCTTATGCATCATTAACTGCGTATAAGGGAATTAATGAATCAATGCACTAATGAAATACCAAAAAATTATAGGAAATAAAAACGTTTATTTCCAAAATTTACTCGCATACGAGTGGAGGTTGTTTATTTACAAAAAAAAAAACTTTTATTTGGTAACAAATGATCAAAACAGAAGTAATCTTCTGAGTACTTTTTCCGTGATTACAATGTATTCCTTAACTCAAGGGAATGGAAGAAAAACATAGTGCTATTTCATCTTGTCTGTTTTCTATTTGTAAGTCATAAAATTCTTAAATTTTCTTCTTTGTGTTGTGCAAAAAGTATGATATAAGCCCGTATAAATAATATCCAATATTTTGTTCTTTCCATTGTTTCATAATGGATAAATGATAAATTCGTTAAACTTAGAGTTGGCAAATGTATGACTACAATAAAAAAATGATCGAAATGAAACTCTAAAAGCAACAGGGTGTTTACCATGAACAAACTTAGAGATCGGATTCATTACTTTGTATGGAAAATCGTTGCCGCAACTGCGAAGCGAAAGAATCATAAGGGCAATGATTTTCCATGTGATGATTCGATGCCGATTTCGATCCCTCGAATTCACAAAGATGAATTCGAGGGATCGAAAGACTTTGTGGATCACTTTAATTTATCTTGTTAAAAAGTTATTAATGCTTATGACAACTCTTTGTTTATAACTAGGTATTTTTAATTTTTTTCTCGACCGATCAGTTTCGAAACAACACGTGTTTTTTTTATTAGGAAATGAATTACAATGGAAAGAAGTAATATTTCTAAATCAGTGTCAATTTTGAAATGAAATTATCAAGATACGCGGAATTTAATGTACCAATGCATTGCCCTATGCACAATTGGGTGCGGATAAGGTAAGTTAATAGTAAAAGTAGCAATGTCTGTAATTTTGAGTAGTGTATTTGGTCCAGTCTATTGCAAGTGTGTGGCTTGAAGGGTTGAATGTACGGGTATTTTTTTTAAATGTTATATTTTTTGTATATCTGTTGTTTTTTGGAATTATCCGTGTTGTGTTTTTTCTCCTCTCCGACGTTTCAGCCACCGTTGCAGGCGCCATCTTCAGGGTGAAGTATATGTGATGTAAAATGTGATGAGTTTATGTACTTGGAATTTGTACCGTGTCGCAGTCGGCAGTAGGTATTTTGGTGTGTTTTATGTATTCGGAAACGTCGGAGAGGAGAAAAAACACAACACGGATAATTCCAAAAAAACACAAATATAGAAATAACAACGACCGTGAAAATCTACGCACATATTATATTTTTTGGTTTAGGGGTGGGCTGCAAAAAATATGAATTATTAATTAATTTTATTATATTTTTATTATTTATTTTCTATTTTATTACAATCATTATTTTTTTATTATTTATTTACAATATCTCTGTATATTCCTTTAGGAAATCTTCACATAAGAACTTTTTGCCTTAAGCCTTAAAGACCACATTATACGGGACAGAAAACTGTACAGTTTCTTGAGCAGTGTGCAAACGGCCCGTATAAAACGAAAACTGTATAGAATATTAAATGGTCGAAGCGTCCTTCGGCTGACCTGTCAGTTAAAATGTTTTATTGTTTGGTTAAAACAATAATAATATGTAAAATGCTCCCGAAAATTTGAAGTCATATTTATTTAACTTGCAGTAATCGCAAAAGTTCAGAAATATATAAATATTTGTCCTAGCACCTTTGCATTTCGTAATTCGGTGCATAATACTGCACAGAGTTTCGTACCGTTGATATTTTCACCTGCATTGCTGCCTTCAAATGTTCAGATGTGCAATGTGCAATGAGCTGTCCTCACGAAAGGATATATATATATTTTAATTGGGCTCATAGCACTGCACTATGGTGAATATTGAACTTTCAATAAAAACTAAGCGAATAAGGTGAAGTTTGTGGGTAAATATTGCAATATTACCTTTTATGTTGCGTCAAAGGAAAAATGATTTTTAACAACATTTGGAATGTATACAAATACTTATAGACAAATTACTGGATTATACCCATGCTGGGCTGATATCAGATATTATTGATATCCCAACAGAGACAGAGAAACTCTAGAAGCGAATGTGGGTTATCTAGGCGTTTACAGGGCTTATGACCTGTCATTGGCTAGGTTAAGTGGCCACTTGATGTACTACAACATTCTCCATTCCGCCCATCATCTGATATGAAGCCAAAAAACCTCATCTTAAAAATCGTCGTTTTTCATGAAACTTCTTTCAACGATTTTTGAAACCGTTATAAAATAAAGTGAGTTGTAGAAATATAGCTAACTTCGGCTAAAAATCACAAAAAATTCATATCCCGAAAAAAATTGATTTACAGATAAAGCTTTTTATCGGGTACAGAATTCATCTAAATTTTCAACAATCTCAAATAAATTGTACTACCACCTAAATCCCATCTCTCCGTCCACACTTTACGACTACATTTCTAAGTAAGTCTTGGATTAAAATTATGAATCGGCATTTTTTCTCACATTTTGAAAATGATACATGTAAAATACATTTATTTAAGGTTAAAGGTATATATTTTTTTGTACCTGCAGCACATTCTGCCAAGTAAATGACCAGAAGAAGTCCGATTGCTTTGGTCAACATAGCGCCACACAAACTGCTTGATAATTTCGCCATCTTGGAACAATCCGTGGATAGGCCTGTAAATAAAAATATTTAATTAATTTCATATCATACTGAAAGGGAATAGATGGCAATGAATAATATAATGACATCAATATCATGTGATGAGTAAAGCTGTGCTTAAGATAATATTATTTATTAATTGTTTTATTTCTTTTTATCAATTTCAATTTTAGTGCTGAAAAGTCAACGAATATTTTTATGTCAATATTTGTCTTAAAGTATAACAAAAAGTATACGGGTAAAATAAAGTTAACTTCTGTTTTAATAATATACAAATTAAATTAAAACTAATCTACCAATATTAATTTAAACCAAATCTTTTGGTATAGTAAGAATTATTTAAAATGTTAATTTTCCTTTTTTTATATTATATACAAGAATTTTTTTCAATCAATTCGGTTTTGAGAATTTTTAAATTTTACATGATTCATACTAATGGATTTTTAAAATTAAAAGCAATTAAGTATTAATAATTTTTGTGAACAAAATGATATAAGTAAAATATAAATAACATTCTTTGTGAATGATATTTTGGAGCATTTTTTTAGTCATGTGAAACCATTTAAAAAACACTACAGCTTTGATATATTTTGTGACGAAGTATATTTATTTGGGAAACATGTTTTAGCAAAAAATTAATGAGTATTTAAATGATATTTACTCATTCCCAAATAATAATATTTGCTAACTAAATTAAATTCATTAGGAAAAATGATGTAATACACAAAAATATACAAAAATTAGATCTGATGTTCAAAATTTTGGATTCACAATTTTACATGAAATAAAAACACACATGGATCCATTGTATGTAAATTATTAAAAAATATGAATAGTTATAAAATTAGTCCTCGGCACGGGTCACCCTAGTGAGGACAAATTGATTTCTTTAACTATTTTGTAATATTTTTGGTTAATAAAAAAAAAAAAATAAAACATTAAATAAAAATATGGCCAAAAACTACTTTAAACAATATTTTTTATATTTTGTGGTAGCTCATAGCCTAGTAATTTTTTTAAAACTAATTCTAAAAAGCATGACTTATTTTCAAAATAATTAAAATACCGTTTACTAAAATCTGGTTATACTAGATTGTGTAATATAATTAACTTTATAACATTGGTGCCACCCAAAAAAGTTTTAAAAAGCACGAAAAAATAAATATTCAAAAGGATGATAATATTCATATTCAAATTTAGTTACTAGGTACTTTCAAATAGCCATAAATAAATAGAAAGTTGGATTTAAAAAGGAAATTAAAAAAATTAATGATAAATTTGTAAGATTTCTTTCATTTGTCACATAAGATGTACAGTTGTACACTTGCTATGTAATTCTACACGAATAAATAAAATTTTCTTTACAATCTAACAAGTCTGAATGGAGTTGGACTTAGCTTGTTGATTGTGGAGTGCTGGCCTCGCTGTCGCTATAGAACTCGGCAGAAACGCGGAACCTGCCGGCTTATATAGCCGGGACGGGCCGAACATACCCCAGCCACCCACTACATCCACACCCCAGAGAGCGAGATTCGCTGTGTGGAAACATTCATACATAAATACGAAGCCACTAACGCAAGGGCGGTCTAGCCCTCATTAAAAAAAATCGAGATATTGATTCACATTACCTGCTACTTTTCCTTGTCCTCTACTAGTAGTGCATAGGGCACTGCATTGGTACACCAAGTGCAGTGTATCTTGACGATTTTTGTCCCATGATAGCAAGATGATCAGTCTTACGTTTTAGTGCTTGTCATATTAAATATTTTGATGTGAAAATCACAGTCGGTTTAATCCATACCTATTTGTGACCCATTAATAAGAAGAAATTAGTACAATCGATCTTAAAATTTATTATTTAGGGGAATCAGCGTAATCGTTATATATGTGACAACTATTGCTATAGGGACAAAGCAATATACCCCTTGGGAAACGTTCTTAGAGGTATTCCTAACACAGCTATCCTTCGTGATCTAACAATCATTTCAACAAGTAAACATCTGACTAAAATGACTATAATTTTTTTCCTAAAATTCTTTCAAACGGTTCACGCAATAGTGGTCTAATTATAAAAGCACACCCTAAAATTTGGTGTACACAAATATAACAAGATGCTATTCTTAAGATATCCAACAAGAAACAAGATAAATAAGATGGAAAAACATTAATTATTTGATAACCATCACGCCATTTCCGCGAAGGGGTAGGCAGAGAGGACGCCACGCCACTCTGTCCTGGCTTCCTCTACATTCTTCTACATTTTCTCATGCACGCATGTCGATTATCCCAATTTTTTTACATTACAACTTTCATTTACTGTTGTACTTGATCATGCCATGTCTTTCTCGGCCTTCCTCGACCTCTGCATCCAGACAAACTCAACTCGCATCGTAAATCCTTTTCGCCGTTCTTTCATCATTCATCAATTTAATTTCAACTCCATGCTTCGCTCTCATACACTAGGGTTGGTACCAGGACTCCATTATGAAATGCTTATTTAGCTTCTTTCAAAAAGCAAGCTTGATATAAAAAAAATATATGAAGGGAGGGTGGGTTGGTCCAGGACTCCATAATGAACTGCTAATGCATTTATATCAATGATTATAGTTTTGGGATAGACCACTTTAGCCTTAGTGGCTTCACATATTCCTGTTACAGCTTTGGAACAATAATTATACTAAAGATGCAATGAATTTTTGAGCGAAACGTGATGCATTCATTTTGAATTTAACATAATTCTACTCCTAACGCCAAGAATTTCCAAATGAAAATGTATTTATTTAAGTTTTATCGATCACTTATTTCAGAATGCGAATAGTATTGTGAAGAAATTGTACTTCTTATTATTGCTTACTTATATAATAGTAGGTACAGATTACACATAATGTACAACATGTACATACTATTCAGGGAAAACGAATGACCTTATAATGTGATTTTTCTTTTTTTGCATTTGAAATTTACTTTTTGGCATTATTGCTGTTATACATGTCATCTTCCGAACCATTAATTTCACATTGATGCACTTTATTCAAGCTTATATTTTGCATTTTGTGGGTGTAAACTTTAAACAAACGAGGAAGAGAAGAAAGAATAAGTTTGTGTACGTACTTTTTCGGGTGATTTTCGTTGTGTTTAATGTTATCTTCTACTCGATTATTAGGATCTTAGACAAAGTGAGGAATTCAAAAATGAGGGATAAATCAAGTTCCAGATTTTAATACGCTTGTAAATGAAAATGTTCTGTGAAAAATAAAACAAAAAAATTACAAGATCATCCGTGCAAACCGTTTTTAAATCGGATAATTAATAAGAGAGATACCTACAGTAAGGTATATTTATACGAAAACGGCGCTATATAAATTATCCATAATAAAAATAATAATAATGAACATGAGTTATGATGACGTCACCGATCGCACATAAAATCCTAACTTTAAAGTATAATATCTCGCTTATTAATCATTCGATTTACAAACGGGTAATACCAATGGTTTTGTGATTTGGTGTCCTATTTTTGTGCATTCACAGAAAATTTTGGTTTTCATGCATATTTTTAGGTTTTTAGATTTCTACAATAGCCCGTTCTTTGCTTCTTAACCCAGTTTTAATAAATTATTCAGCCATGGAATTATTAAAGTCTCCAGCTTGCAGTTTTGTTGCCAGTTTGCGTACGATCTACGGGACGCCGACCTTGCATAGGATGCACGGTAGGTTATCATGTCGTTTGCGCCTACCATAAAAGCCTAGATACCGTTTATGGACTCCGAATGCTCTACCTTGGAATCATAGAGTAACGCGTCATATCTGAAAGGCGCTTACGTCAAGCGGCCTTAACAATGTTTTTTTAGACAATATTGACAGAAAAATATAGGATTTTTTGATATAGAGAAGGGTTTTATCGTAAAATTACATTCATGACACTTGTTGATCGATGACATGAACGGAATCGTAAAATCAAATTTTCTATTCTAATTCAAACTTGTATTAAAACACTTCTACTTGTACTATTTTTCTAATCCGCACGTAATATTGTGCATAGAGCACTGTTTAATTCACCAAGTGCAGAGTATCTTGGCAAAACTTGTTTCCTGCTTTCTGGCACAGTTATTACCGACTATTCAAGAACAGCCTCAAAATCGAAATTGAGTAGGTACTAGTATATCATAAAAACTCAAATGTTTTTTTTATACGAAAAAAACTTTTGGTTGTCTGTAAAGTCGGTTTACGGACGATAATTTTACGTGATAACGTCATAAGAAAACATTGATGAAAAAAAACATACTTTTTTGAATTGAATTGAATTATTATTACTGAATTATCATTAATTAGTTACTTGAAAATTAATTTTTTTCCATTTTTTGTTTTTTTTTTTTTTTTTTTTCTTGTGTGCTGCTGCTGTCTCCCTTCTATTCAGACGCATTGGCCGATGGAGTGGAAGAGAGATAGATGCGTCACAAACCGAACGCTTAGGCCGATCGTGCCTCTCTATCGCTTGTTCCGCGCTCTCGTTTGCACACTCGGCTCAGGCGGAACGTGACAATGAGTCATGCTTTTTCGTGTGTGCAGCCGGCGTTAATCGATTTATTGGACGTTATCACGTCAAAATACATTAAAAAAATTAAAACATGAAGACAAGATGATCAGTTTTACGCTACAGAGAGCGCCAGTCCATGGTATATCATCTGAATTTTTTTCTTCAAAAAACATATTCATTAATATTTCATATTGACCGTGTCGGGAATCGAACCCGTGACTTCATACATGATAGCCAAATGCGTTAACCACTTCACCACAAGGTGGAAAAATAAAGGACACGTTTTCAATACTTAATAAGTTAAATAAATGTTTTCAGTACATTTCTAATAATTGTATTCAACCAATTATCGCTTTTACCCTGTGATGGGCATTGTCAGAATGGTCTTATACCATGAATTTTTATTTTTCGGTATTGATATCTAAACAGAGACAGATAAGCTTTGGAAACTAGTATGGAATATCTAAGCGTTTACAGGGCTTATGACCTGTCGTCGGTTGGTTCAAGTGGCCAATCGACGTCTAGATAATCCATATTTGTTTCCAGAGCTTCTCTTTATCTGTTAAGATGTCAACCCACTATTAAATTTGCCGAAATTTAAAATAAAAAAATCTAACCACTGTGTCTTATCCGGCTAGGCCATATACTACGTATGCCTCCGAGAGCCTTGACCATGCTCGCCTATTTTACAAGGCATCAGGTTCTCGGCGTCCTGGTCGTCCACTGTTGACAATTCGTCGGCAGTTTGCGTCAGAGCTGCGGGACGTGGACTTGACTTGGGAGGATGCACGGGAGCTGGCGGCCGATCGCTTGGCCTGGAGGCAGTTTGTGGATTCCATATGCTCCACATAGGGATCGGATATGGTATGATGATGTTGATGATGTCTTATTTTCGTCAATAATCATAATTAATTAGACAGAAAGATGGCGACTCACTCAGTAGCGACCCATATTATCATAGAACCTGTTATTTTGATATTCGGTTGTTAAATAACGCAGCTCTATACACATTATTCACATCACTAAAGGCTTTATATCTATTTCCTATATAAACCGATAGAACGATAATTTTTCCTAAAAGTCCTAAATATTTTAATTGGCCTGTGGGCCATTACGTCGTAAGTTTACTTTGCGCATTAGGAATGTGTATATAATATTTATTGCATTTCTCCACCTCGCCGTTCGTTAACTGCCAATAAAACGGTGTATCAACACCAGTCATGGCAGATTAACACAAGTGTTCCGAGATCGTAAAATAACGACGGATGGTGTTTATTGAAAACTGATGCTCTTGTAGTCAGGATACAAGGTGTTCATGGGCAATATTTAAAAAAATATATTATAAAAAATATCTGTGCAATCTTATGATATTTTGCACATATTTCAATTCATAAATACAATTTTCAAATAATTATTTGCGGCTGTACTTGAAAATAGGAATCAAATCGTAGTGTAGTGGGGATTCGAATTGGCGATCTCTCGACTTAGACCGCGATGCTGAGGGAGGGTAAACGAACTCACCATCCACCCGCAACTGTTATAGAGTCCTGGGGGACTCTCTTTCAGCTGCATATAGAGGAAAAATATTCTACTATTTCATCTACTCTATGCAGTTTAGTGAGGGGGGAGGAGTATATATTTATATACCCCCCATCCCTCTAAGGTTACCCGCCTCAGTATCTCCGTTTAATTTATTCAGAAAATATGTACATATAAAACAAATCAATGAAAAAGCGATGCTTCTTATCATCATCATCATACCATATCCGCTCCCTATGTGGAGCATATGGAATCCACAAACTGCCTCCAGGCCAAGCGATCGGCCGCCAGCTCCCGTGCATCTTCCCAATTCAAGTCCTCGTTCTGCTCTGACGGAAATTTCCGACGAATTTTTAACAGTGGACGACCAGGACGCCGAGAACCTGATGCCTTGTAAAATAGGCAAGCATGGTTAAGGCAGACTGCCGACGAATTTTCAACGACCGGACGCGGATGCTACTACTCGTACTAAAAATATAACATTAGAAAAAAGGATGAAATCTTTGACTAATAATTCGACGGTGGAAATGAAAAAGTTATTAAGCGACATAATGTGAAAGGAAAGTGATACCAAGTGACACGATATTATCATGTCGCTTTGTATACTACGTAGAATTTTTATTTTGCAACTATAATGCATTATAGAATACCTACCACTGAAAAAAAAAAATTGTAGTATTCAACTGAAACACCATGTACAATTTTCGGGGTCGGTATATCTGTGAAAATTACTGCGATTATTAATTAATATTAACATTTTAAAATGTGCACAAATACTGGTTTATATCCATGACGGGCTCGCATCAACCATTACTGAAATCTCTACAGGGACAGAGAAGCTCTGGAAATACAAACTTGAATACAATATAAAAGATTTTCTGCATAAAATGCTTTGTGATTTTCTCAATAGATGGACAGATTGATTCAACTAATGAATCAATTAACTACATATTAATTTATATATACATCGTCTAAAAAGAAGAATACAGATATTATGGTTATTAGATGATAGACGGAATGGGAAATTTTTTATTACATAATGTGGCCACTTAACCCAGCCGATGGCAGGTCATTACCCCCGTAAACGCTAAGATAATTCATATTAGTTTACATACTTCTCTGTCCCTGTAGAGAATCCAAAGAAAATATTTAACAACCTCAACAAGACAGGACAAGGGGGAACAAGGTCACAAACACCCAGGCCTAAAAGCCACTTTTTATTTTGGTGATCTTACCGGGTATCTAACTCGGAACCTACGTATCGTGAGTCCGTATCCAAGCCACTACGCTACGGAGGCCGCCAAATGATTATTGAAAGATAGTTATTTCTTGTAGATAGAATCGGCCAAAATCGGACTCAAGATGAACGTAGCCAAGACGAAATTGATGACAAACGTCAACACAGATGAAAGAATTATACCTGTGGAAAAAGTCGATGTTTATCTTGGTCACAAAATCACCATCGGCATAGATAATCAGGCAGAGGTGGATAGGAGGATAAATCTCTCTTGGGTGGCTTTTGAAAAGCTAAATTCCACATTCCGAAGCTCCATCCCCAACTTACTCAAGACTCGAGTGTTCAACCAATGCATTCTGCCCGTCCTTACTTATGGCGCGGAAACAATGACTCTGACCAAGCAATCCACCCATAAATTGCAAGTTGCACAGAGGAGCATGGAGAGAATTATGCTTGGAATAACATTAAGAGACCGAAAACGGAACGATGGATCTGACGCCAGACAAAGGTCTGCGACGTGGTGGAGCGAATTGGTTAGTTGAAGTGGAAATGGGCCGGTCACATAGCCAGAATGACGGACGACAGATGGACGAAACACGTTCTGGTGTGGAGACCGGGAAACCAGAGGCCTCAAGGACGTCTACCGATGAGATGGGTGGACGACATCAGGAAGTCTGCTGGAAGACAGTGGATGGGGGCGGCGCAGGATCGGGAGGAGTGGAGACGGCAGGTGGATGCCTATGTCCAGCGGTGGACCTCAACGGGCTGAAATGATGAATTATTTATTGAGGTTTATAAAAACACTTAAGTCAAATAAAGTGTTAAAGTCCCTAAAATGGTCAGAATATTAAGACAATAACAATTATTTCATTACAACGAACGAAAAAATACTTATAAATTTATTTGGAAACAAATTATGAAAACATAAAAACACTTATTTTGTAGTATTACTCACACCAAAACAACCTATCTGATAATGCGTGTCAATATACTCCGTAAGTGCTTTTTTATGAAGAGTCAAAGTTAACCTGGAAAATTATTATCGTATGTTATCGGAATAATCTACTACTTAATATTGTTTACGGTAGGTACAAGATAGATAAAATGAGAAATATGGAAAAATATACGTTGAAGTGACAATATTAGCGTAACCTTTTCATTAGATTATAGTTTTTTTCCCACATATTTTGTTGAAACTCTGTTTTTGTCCTTTGATATGATTTTTCAACCTTGTATCCTTAATAAATGTTTCACTGTTGAGTTCCGTAATGAAAAAAATTAAAATAAATAAAGAAGGATGAAAGTAGACTAAATGCAGTTCAAATGCGATCTCTCAGGCGAATGTGTGGTAAGACTATGTATGATAGGTGTACAAATGTCGAAATTAGAGCAGAGTGCAAGGCTGAGATAAGGATTATCTCCAAAATTAAGAAAGGGCCTTTACGATGGTTTGGTCATGTGGAGCGAATGAGTGATGAAAGAACGGCTAAAATAAGTTTAAATGCAAGTGTGCCTGGATGTAGAGGCCGAGGAAGGCCGAAAAAGACATGGCATGACCAAGTACAAGTACTTGAAAGTGTACATGTGAAAAGTCGGAATAATCGGCGTATGTGCATGAGAAGATGTATGAATGTAGAGAAAGCAAAGGAAGTATGTCAGGACAGACTGGTATGTTCTATCCTCTCTGCCTACCCCAACGGAGAAATGGCGTGATGGTTAGTTAGTTAGTTACTTTAAAAGAAATGAAATTACTATATATTATAGTGCCGAAGAGCGATAGGCAGTAATACTACCTTATCGCGCATCGTTTCTACTACTACCGCTACTTTCTCTCATCCGCACCCTATGGTGCATAGGGCACAGAATTGGTACACCAAGTACAGTGTATCAGTGCTTACTAAATAATTATCGGGGAAGTTAGTAACGTTTCTATACTTCTGTTAATTTGGACCGACTCTGGTTGGTTTGGGTGATGGAAAAAATTACTATGATAAAATATAAGCCGAGACAGTGGCAGTGGTAGGGGCAATGAAAGCATTAATTTGTTCCCGTACATCACGTAAATTCATCCGTATTTTTTATCACGATGAAAATCTTAAAATCGAGGTTTGGCTTGTGAAAAAAATCGGTAGAGTTGTGTTATTCTGAAAAAAGACTCGATAATCTTTAAAACAATCTAGGGAAAGGGTGGGGCTTTTATTGCCTCCTACTAACATAAGCGATCGAAAGTCAACTTTCGTAAGTCTTTTCAAGTCAAGTCCACTTCCCGATGTTCAGGCATAAACCTCCTGAAAATGATGCCTTGATACTATAGGCCACATATACGTATGAATGTATCTATACGATTTTAAAAATAATGTAAAAAATTCATCTGCGGTATTTTTAAGCTGCAGTCAGCTTCTTTCACTGCATGACCTATTCTCGCGCGACAGGTAGTGACGTGTATAACATATAGGTACACACATAAAGCTCGTTAATGTAAATCCTTGCCTTAGAAACAATGCTATATTGCTGCGGTGGACTATTCTGATGTCACGTTACGTCATTTTCTGAGGCTATTGTTTTCATCCAGCAATGTAAGCTCCCACACAGATCTGTTCCGAACCTAATCCTAACACCTTTACCTAAATTAATTGGATTACCTGTTTCTAGTTTAATAAACAAGAAATAAGTAGAAATATTTTTAAAATAAAATAAAACGAGTTCTGAGGGTTAAAAAGTGTTTTGCCATAATTGTTGTACGACAAAATTCACGGCGCGGCGGACGCGAGATTTGGTCCTTAAATTGGATATTAAATTGACGTCCAGGACGCCGAGAACCTAATGCTTTGTAAAACAGGCAAGCGTGGTAAGAATAAAATTAGCTGTAGTTTCCCTAAAATTTGATGAGCTCTATAAATATTACTACTATTTTTTGCTGCCTCTTTAAGATATCCCGAAAATGTATAAAATTAGGGCTTCTCGCATTTTGTTTTGTTCCATGGCATCTGAGGATTTTTCCTCTTCAGTTTTATACTCTCATTTTGACTAAATGGAGCAAACATCTTTTTTACCCATATTGTTTATATTGTTTGTACTGCTAGGCATAGAAACAAATTAAATTAAATACATTATGAACGTTTTCATTTATGCGAATGTTACGATGATGAATATTTTTCATGATATTTCACATAGTACCTAATAATATTTTGTAATTTATGGTTACCTAATGTCATTTTGTACACGTAGGTTTTACAAAATTAGGATAAATTTCCTAACATTAAGCTTACTGCGACTAATTTAACTTATGTTTATGAAAGAAATTTATTGCTTTATTGCAACATTTTTCAGAAGTTCAATATGTAGAAAAAAAAACATTGTTCCTTTTACAATACAACATTGAATTTCGTTATAAATGTGTAAAGCTTTTTCGAATCTAACTTAACAAAAAAGCACCTCACATTGTGTTACTTCGGTTGCAGTGACTAAAAATCCCTGTTTAATCTATTCTGTATCGTCAGTGTTTGTACAAAATCTACGCATTTAATCGGAAACACTCTTGAAGAGGGAAAATCCCCATAGCGTTTATTGAAAAAGAAAATACATCGATAAAAATCAACCGTTTTCTAGAAAAACGTTATTTATTTCATAAGATCGTGAATTGTTGATGAATTTAAGCATTAATGCGGTTGTGAATCGAAGCATCTATTTTTGGAATTACAATGAAAGCCCCACCCTTTCCCTAGACTGCTTTAAAGACTATTGAGTCTTTTTTCAGTCCAGCCAACTCTACCGATTTTTTCAACAAGCTAAACCGCGATTTTAAGATTGTTAGTGTGATAAAAATACGGATGAATTTACGATTATGTACGCGAACAAATGCTTTCATTGTACCCCTACCACCGTCTCGGCTTATTGTATTATAATTGTCATTGTTTCCATCACCCAAACCAACCAGAGTCGGCCCAAATTAACAGTGGTAGGGATGTTAGTTTCTACCCCGATCATTATTTATTAGTAATTACAACCACCCGTGTGGAGACCGGTATCCCGCCTCGCCAGGCCCCCCCATCCCAGACATCCACCCGTGCATCCGCGGTTAGGGTCTCAATGGAGGGGGGATTAGGGAAAAGAGGGGAGGGGACAGAACGCATGTGTGCATCTCACACTATCATCCTATCATCCTATCTGGCAGACACTATTTCATACGTCCCCTGCCGTACCTTATCACAATACCTATCCAAAGACCATCCTAGTGCTTTCATACAGAACCCACACAAACTCCTCCAACAGTGGTGACCCGACGTGATTTGAACACGCAACCTTCTGATTATTTGCACCTAATGGTACATAGGGCACTGCGTAGGTAGTAGTACGCCACCGCCAGTGTATTGTATCTCGATCATTACACGAAGGTAAGATGATCAGTCTTACGCTTCAGTGCCGGTTCAAAATATACATATTGTGACGTAAAGGGGGGCTAGGAGGGCACCAAAGCAGGGATGCGCAGCCCGACCGAACCCCCGATGTATTTGCTCAGAATCTAATTTCCGACCATACACACAATGTTACTTCACCAGTTTACTCAACGGAAAGATGAGACTCTGTAAATTATATTTATAAAACAACAAAATACTTCATTGTAACCAAGTAAATTCATACACACAGGCAAGTTGCAGGAAGAAATAAAAAGATAGGTTATGTTATGTTATACAATGACATTTAATACACAAAAATAATCTAATATAGAAGACAAGATTGAGGTTATAATTCGTACAACGGAATTTCAATTTAAATTACCATGAATAAATTATAACAAAATTATAAGATAACAGGGAAAAATAAATGTTAATAGGTACGCGATTGCGTCCATAATAACATTACAATATATGAACTATTTATATTTGAAACCCCACATTGAAACGAACATTGGTTTTTTAAAAATTGTCATAAAACTAATAATCTAAGTATGTCTGGTTTCTTTCTGATTTGCACTGCAGATGCAGGTATATAATAATAGGAACGTAATCTCATTTAGACAATGCACTTTGTGCAACAGTTTTCATGTGTGCAATGCGCATGTGCATTTCCGTTATTCTACTATATGTACACGGAGTAACAAAACTCGTAGTACAACCCGGAAACTGGGAATCTACATATTAATGTTTATGTGTAATATGACTTTTTAATAATCTGAGTTTGACTTTTTTTTTTTTTTTTGTAAAAGCTTTCATTGGTGATGTGTTCGTAATCATGGTTTTAAAAGGTGCGGGATTATTGGTCCTGCGCCCTCAAGGCCTGGACCGATGAGCCAGCCCGGTTTTTATGTCAGGGTTTTCCTTTCCTAAGCAAAATGTGGCGGCGGTAGACCTGGCTTAGGCATGTAGGTACTCCGGATGCCTCGGGAGAGCCTGAACCCGAACTGCCTCTTCTTTACGCCTGCAGGATCCTGCCGTCCTGGTAGACCGTCGATGACCACCTTACGGATGTTCTCCGCGGAGCTGATGGATGGATCTAATAATGTCCATAAGTTCCACAAGAGCGAACGTGGTGAAAGAAAAAAAGAAGAAAAGTAGGCACCGCAGATTAAGTAAAAAACACAAATTTTTAATAATATTTCGTTTTCGCTATTGTTTTCTTTATGGGTAGTATTAATTTAACTTAATAAACAATTTGTTAAAATTCATAGAATAAAATCAACTTCCTACTCAATTTTCTCGAAAGCTATTGTTTGTTTGTTTGTACATTTTTATTTAGCCATAAAAAAAATTCTTACATCTGATATATTACATAAATATTTGTTATTACTTACTAAGGTTGCTTCTGAATTCATTTATCCGTTTATTTCTTTGACAGTCTCCGGTAGTTCATTATACCTTTTGAATCCTTTGTACATGATGCTGTTCTGAGTACATGTCTTAGAACTATTGATTGTTTTTAAAATTATTTTTGAGTCAAATTAGTAAAAAAATCTACAAAATCGATTCCAAATATGACGTAGATTCACCGGTTTCCCGCGTGTACATCGACTTTTGTTACACGGTGTATAAAAAGATGTAGTTATGACATGTATTACATAAGCATTTAAATTTAATAAGAATCCTAGCTTAAATATAGTTAATGATAGTTATGATGTGTAGGATTAAGATTTAATGTGTTAATTTTGTATCGTCTTTCTTATTCGTGTTTGATTGTGCAATATGTAATCAAAAAAGTAACTCCTGGGAATATAATACATGCATGTTTTATATTAATAAAAAATTTAAAATTTAAAAAAAAAACACCAAATTACACTATCATCATCGTCATCACTCCCTATCGGCTTCCTTTTTGAAGCATATGGACATCACAAACCGCCTCCACGCCCGGCTACCAGCGCAAGTGCGTCCTCCCAAAAAAGGTTAACGTTCCGTAGTTCTGACGTGAACTGCCGAAAAATTATCAGCAATGGACGCCGGAAACCTGATGTATCGTAAAATAAACAAACGTTGTTGAAAATAGCCCAGCCAGCTGTATTTTTAAATACCTACCTAATATTTTAATGAAAATTCGTTAGGCGAGTTAAGTTCCTAGAGATTGATTGTATCTTGAATAAATCATATATTGTTCTAGATTAAATAATTTGATAATTTTACCATGTTTCCTATAACTTTACGGCATATAAAATTTGTCTAAATTAAGTAAATTAGCTAGGTACTATTTAAGGAACTTTTTGCTTAGATTCAGGCACTGAACTGAATCACGCCATTTTCCCGAAGGCCTAAAGCAGAGGATGGAACGTCTCATAATTCCATAATAAATGTAAATCTATTTCTATATTAAATAAAACGCCGTAAATATTGGTTCTATTTTAACAAATCTTTTATTAGTTTCTTTAAGTATTTAATATTATAAATAAAAATGTATTTTAATTTTTAATGCCATTTACACACTCAACACCTCATTTCAGAATCAAACACTAAAACAAAAGTTTGTTTTAAGAAATCACCACGAAAATAATATTTTCAAACGGATCCATTTATCTCCCGGTAGCTAAAAAAAACTTGTTTACTATTGAGGAGTTACGTAACACGATCAAGCTTTTGAAAAATAAATTACTGCACTTTTTCAAATACTGTTTCGAAACAAATGCTTTCAAAACAACTGTTTGCTTATCTGCCGATGTCTTGACGCTGTCATTTTTTTCTGCATGTTGATGAAGCAAAATTACAGATGCGAAATTTCATCATTGGCGCAATTAAAATAATCGGCAGGGTCCTTGATTGAAAAACTTCCTCATTTGCAAATACTCCAAAGCCGCCAATTCCGCGTTCAAATCGTCATTTTTTACACCGCTGAACTTCCTCCGTTTTGCAAAAATCCACCTTTCACTTCCTTGTTTATTAGAACTCGTAATTTTTTTCGGACTTGATGAATATTTCTCTTTTTTAGGCTTCATGGGTTTTCAGTTGATTATTGCAGGTCGGTGTAGCAACTGTAGATGGTGATCTTGAGCCCCCCGGGGCGGCACGGGGGACAGGGGGGGCACCCGACGGGGATGATGGGGCAACAGGGGGCCCCACAAGCTGGCCCACAACTAGGCCCGCAAGGCCCGCAAGGTCCGCAAGGTCCGCAGGATCCACAAGGCATTTTGAAATAGTTTAATTTAGGTGATAAACGTCGGGCAACACTGGAATTTCAAAGCGAACTGATATCCAAAGAAAAATTCTCACTCGGCTGTTACAGAAAATTTTGGTACTTTTGTTTTAATAAAAATACATTATTTGGAACACTGATTTAAAGTTTTTAAACTAAGATTTGAAGTTTTTGTTAGTAAGTACCTATCTATCCTTTTAAATATTTTAACAAATCTTCAAAATCAAAAGTATCTGCGTGTTTGTAATAACAACATATTTATTACAAATAAATAAAAATTGATTCATTGCACCTAGCGAATTCTTACAGTGCTCTATGCACCAACAGAGAATACAGGCAATCAAAATATCAATTCACTAAAAATATCGAAGAATCAATAAAATACATGTCAGGGCTTTTCCAGGTTTTAAGAATTTCTGAACCACGCCCAGTTTTTTTTAATTTACGTAATATCTACCTATCTTTTTTCAACCATATTCATAATTCAATCAAAAGTATTATTAAATGAAAGTCATACAATTCATAAGAAAGGTTTGAATTTCTTTTATTACTTAAAAATTTTCCGAATTATACAAATTATTAATACGTTTAGTAGGTTTACATCATGATTACATACAGTACGCAATTTTATACCTAGTATCGGAAAAAAAATGCGCTTTGTTAAAAGTATCGATTTTCAAAAAGAGCCATCTATGGTGGGCATGAGAAGGTTACATGGAAAACAACGTAGGAAAATACATTTTCCAAAATTTTCTAGCTTACGTAATACTTTCAATATTTTCCGATAGATGGCTATTCACAAGTCAAAAGGTATAATTTATAAATGAAACTTTTTGTGCTCAAATAGACTCAAATATATACATAGCGTAATTTTTTTTTTGCAGTCTGTGCAAACTGTCAAGCAGGGTATTTATAGTAAAATAAAATAGTCAAATCAAAAAAAAATCTACAATATCGACTTTAAATATGATGTGGATTTACTGGTTTCCCGTTTGTACATCGAGTTTTGTTACACCGTGTATGGTTATAAAATAGGAATGCGTTGCAAACAAAAGATAACATAACTTTGTCTTACATAATAAATGCGCATTGCAGTACCAAATAATCATCTAAGACACAAGTAAACATTATTTTGCAGTTTCTAGATAAGAAAGAGATTAAATTTATGCGCCTCGCCTAGAATACTTATGTCGTTATCATTAGGAAAGAAAAATCAAAAGAAAGTCTAGGCACAAAATTGACAATGTATTTCTTAAATAAATGTATTAATTTTTAACAATTTTTAAAATAACTATAAAACAACTGTTTTAAATTAATGAAAGGTTGATATTTCCAATGCATTGTTTATATTTTTATGTTTGAAAAAACTATTTATATTTTAACCTGATTTTATATGAAGCAAATACCCAAATGTGTACAGCGCCCTTGAGGTGATTTCGCACGAAAAAGGGCTCTATAAGTTGTCCTTTTATTGTGATTGTTATTTGTTATTATGTAGATACAAGCCAGAACGAGACAAAAACAAGCGTTTATTGACCTTCCATTGACAATTTTCTATGAATTTTCCTCGATACAATGTCGATAAACGCAAGGTCGGCCTTATGTAGATATATTGGTGATCCTTGCCAAGAGTGTTATTTTTCATTTCATTTCATTTCAGTAAGATACGAATGCATGACTCAGTCAAATCTAAAACAAACTGTGATATAAAAGGCACTTACGATTTACAATGTATTCTATCCGAGGGCAAAATGGTGTTAAATTTAGTGATAAAAGAGTTCGTATATCCGCAGTGGAACTGGATTTTATATTCATTCATAGTCATCATCGTGGAATAAACCGTGAAAGGGGCTGATCCCAAACCATCCATGCGCTTTGTAGCTGCAACATGAGTAGGGGTCCAGCTTTCCGGAAAGTTAATTTATGCTTAATACTGCCTAGAGTACTAAAATCGTGAAAGCTAAATACTTATGTACCTACTCCAGTTACTGAAAATCAGTTTAAAAAAATATTTCCATACCTACATAATTCTATATAATTTTCTCATTTATAATTCAAACTTCTTTATTTTTCTGATCAGGGGCTAGAATTGTCGAACCGTGTTCGAAGGCAACGTGTTAACTATTATAGTTGGTGAAAAACTACAAAAATGAACTCAAAAAGTGTTTAAAAAAGAAGTGTTTTTATTATTAGAAACATTTTGATTGACTTGTTGTTCAAAAAACTTTTATAAATAAAACGAAAAATCACAAAACCATGGGTGCAATCCGTTTATAAATCGGATAATTAATAAGTGAGATGCGATAAGTTTTGTAAAAGTTGATAAGCGATTAGTGATTAGTAAAGTCACCGATTGAATTTGTTACAACCACATTTGAGATATACAACAGTCTCGTGTTGTAGTGATTAGCAAGTTAGAATTCCATCCTTGAGGTCGTTGGTTCAATTCCCGTGGGAGTCAAAAAATTGCAAATGAAATATTTATTTTTCATGCACGTATAATACCTAAGACTGGCGCTAAAGCGTTATACTGATCATATTTTCCTCATGTACCTAATAATTATGATTCGCTGCACTTGGTGCACCAATGCAGCGCCCCATGCACCCGTACGGACAGAGAACATTGAAACGTTTAATTCCAAACATTTTCAATATGTTGCTAAATCATGTATTAACGTGAATAAAATTATTTTTATACTGAGAGATTGGTTGGAAGACAGAACTACTTTAAATTGATTCACTATAATTTGATGTAAGGGTTTTAGCGATGTATATATTTCTCTATCTTTATTTGTATTTTTATATTTTGAAAACTATTTTAATATTTCTTATATACTTACAACTTGAGTAATTTTTCTGTAACTCTTATGTTGTTGTATAAATTTCTATGATAAATTTATAAGTTTTGTTAATGGCACCCGATGACAAACTGCAAAAGTTGCGGTTTATCGGGACGGATTTATTTTTAAGTTATGAGTATTTCTTAATAAAGACTCATTAAAAAAAATTTTTTAATAAAAATATTTACTGCTTGGTAATTAATGCCAATGCAGTAATGTCGTATGTACGAATTTTTCAAAAATAATATTCTTTGAGATCAATAATTTTGTATCACCTAGTTTACTATTTACACTTTACACATTTACTCAGCAGCACAAATATAATGTTATAGGTATTATTTGAGCTTAACATTTTCAGCACTGCGACATCTCGACAATCAATAAATGGAGCTGTCAGCATTGTTGGAGGTATTTTCCTTTAAAAACCACTCGTTTGCAGAGAAAACTCGGCGAAATCACCTTTCAAAATATTTTCACAAAACGTTCAAACTATAAACTCTGTACCTGAAAGCCAAAAAGACTAAGTTTTTCAGGAAACGTATTTTAGTGGTTTTTAATTGCAGTTTACTATATTTCTTCAACAAATTAAATTGTATAACATTGTCAAAATATAATACGTACCCAATGGTGCAAAGAGCACTGCATTGGTACATCAAGTGCAGTGTCTCTTGATCATTACACGAAGGTAGGATTATCAGTCTTACGCTTCAGTACCTGTCCAAGGTGTCACAAATGAAATATTAATATTAAAATCCTGTTCTCCTCTATGGCTGCGATACGTGGCCCGAGACAGCAGACTTCTGAGTTTTAAGAATAGGTGTCTTAGAAGAATTTTAGGTGTGCAGTGGTTTGACTTTGTAAGGAACACAGAGGTAAGGAAACGGACACACCAACCCTTGGTATCTACTGTCATCCGGCGAAGGCATTTTGGCTGGCTAGGCCATATACTACGTATGCCTCCTGAGAGCCTTAACCATGCTTGCCTATTTTACAAGGCATCAGGTTCTCGGCGTCCTGGTCGTCCACTGTTGACAATTCGTCGGCAGTTTGCGTCAGAGCTGCGGGACGTACAGTTGACTTGGGAGGATGCACGGGAGCTAGCGGCCGATCGCTTGGGCTGGAGGCAGTTTGTGTATTAGGAGCTCCACATAGGGAGCGGATATGGTATGATGATGATGATAACACAAACACAATATAAATAAATATTTCATGTTTTCATTTCACTCAACCCCCTACGGGAATCAAACCCGCGACCTCATGCGCGGTAGCCAATGCACTACCGCTATGTTACGAGGTGGAAAATATAATAAGTGGGAGAATAATAGAAACCGCAGTTATAAATTACAAATGAAATTGGAAATTGCAGTTTAGAATTCACGGTACGATATGTATAAAATTAAAAAAAATTATAAAATAATTTTTGTGCATACAATCTCATGTTAATAAAAAGGATACAATAAACAGTCTAGCTACTCGTAAAATGAAAATAATTTTCTCGTTTGATACTTTATGCGAGTGATATTCAGACCTTTCGTAATTTAATCGAACTGTCGGCTAAGGCAAAACGGCAAGACGAATCTCTGCTAGTAATTAACGATGTAGATAATTGAGAATACAAGAACAGCAAGCTGGTACCGACAGTTTTGCGATATTAGGTTGGTTGGTTGGAAGAAATGGCCAACTCGGCAATAAACCCGCCAATGTACACCACTGTATGTACAAAAGCTAAATACATAAATAAATAAAATTATGTTACTTATCCTTCCCTTGGAGGAATAAATAATAATAATAAAAAACCTCCTTTAGGTACCTACTACCAATTATTTTGCCCAAGTACCTACGCGTATATCTGCTCTCATGTGCAAAAAGGCAGCTTTTAGATGAAGAATAAAAATTATCAACTGAATAAATAAAAATTACTTCAAACGAAAAGCTTAAACATTTAATCTATTTATTTATTTAATTTTATTTATTTATTTGGGGACTCAACAGCAATACATTTGAAAAATACTAACTAACTAACTAACCATCACGCCATCTCTGCCACGCAGTAGGCAGAGAGGATAGAACGCCATACCACTCTGTCCTGACACTTCCCTTTGCTTCCTCTACATTCATACATCTTCTCATGCACATACGCCGATTATTCCGACTCTTCAAATGTCCACTTTCAAGAACTTGTCGTACTTGGTCTTGTCATGTCTTTCTCGGCCCTTCGCGACTTCTACATCCAGGCACACTTGCATTTAAACTTATTTTAGCCGTTCTTTCATCACTCATTCGCTCCACATGACCAAAACATCGTAAAAGCCCTTCCTTAATTTTGGCGATAATGCTTATCTCAATGTCAATCAAAATACAATGTCAAGTATGGTGAATCTATATCATATTTGTTGTCGAATGTGTAATATTTATGACTTTTGAATATGCGCTTGAAAAAATATTTTTTTTCTTCTCTTGAAAGATTTCATTAGTACTGTAGATTAAAATGCGTTATTTCTTTTTGTTTTCTTTATGGATAGTATTAATGTGACTAAATAAATTACATTCGATAGCAATTCGCAAAAAAAAAATCTTTGAAGGTACCTACTCAATTTTCTCGAAAAGTATGGGTCAAATAAAAAAAACATTTTTCTTTAAATCAACTCCAAAATGATGTAGATTCACTGGTTTCCCGCTTGTACATCGAGTTTTGTTACACGGTGTATACAAGTTTGCAGAATATAACAATTTACAGTATTTGTATTTTATCACGGCCCCAAGGCACGTTGCTGGAGTTTTTTAAATATAATATTTATTTAGTACTATATAATTTTTACATATACTAATATTATTACATTACACTTTTTTTTCCTAACTATTCTTATCCTACCAATCTTCATTTTCCAATTTAGCTATAATATAATGTAAGTAACTAATATTTTTATCTCATATATTTTTTACACTTAACTCTAAATAACTTTACATTTTGTTCATTTCTTATTTATGGAGATTTTTCTTTTCTTTTCACAGTTGCCTTTAATTAAAAAAAATAGCATCTTGTGCTTTAAGTTAAACGAATGATACATAGTTTTCTGCTTTTTGCCAAGTCAGTTCTATAAAACAAATAAAACAATGTATTTATACTAGCCATATCGCAGTAACATTTTATCGTAAATAAAAACTACAAAGAAACGTATTTTGGAATCATTAAAAACTTCTAATACTCTCCCTTATCCTCGTTATTTGTTACATACAGGCAAGATGATCAGTCTTACGCTTCAGCGCCAATCCTAGGTATCACATACACAATATTTTTTAAACTAAAACTACAAATAAACCAAAAACGTAATATTTCAAAAACCGTTTACCCGTAAACCATCATAATTTTATTAAATCAAAATATCCGCTCCCTATGTGGAAATTATGGATTCCACAAACTGCCTACAAGCCAAGCGATCGGCCGCCAGCTCTTGTAAATCTTCCCAAAATGACTTCAGTCGGACCTGATTCCATGGTCCATGTCTCTTAGCTACGACGCAATCTGTCGACGGATGATCAGCCGTGGACGTCCAAGACGCCGAGAACCTGATGTTTTGTAAAATAAGCATGCATTGTTAAGGTTCAGTTAAATAAATAGCTTTTAAAATGAAGTGGCAATCTCGCTCAAGGTGACTAAATCCAACAACTAAACAGATATTTTTTCTAACTAACTAACCATCACGCCATTTGCCCGAAGGGCTAGGCAGAGAGGATAGAACGCCACACCACTCTGTCCTGGCATACTTCTCTTGCTTCCTCCACATTCATACATCTTCTCATGCACGCACGTCGATTATTCCGACTTCTTACATGCCCACTTTCAAGCACTTGTTTAACTTGATCACGCCATGTCTTTCCCGGCCTTCCTCGACTTCGTCGCATCATATGTTTTTTTAGCCGTTCTTTCATCATCCATTCGCTCTACACGACCGAACCATCGTAAAAGACCTTTCTTAATTTTGTCTATAAAACTTATCTCAGCCTTGCATTCTGCTCTAATTTCAACATTAGTGCACCGCACCTCATTCATATCATTCATAGCTTTTTCTGAATGATTTGATAAAGCTCTCTGGAAAGTTATTGATTAAACCAGCTGCAGATATAACGTACTACCGTTAGTATTGTAATATAACGATTCTATTAAGTCGTGTCTCGTGGGGATCAAACTGTACAGACAAAATTGAATTTACTAGGAAAGTATCTTGCAACATGAGGTGCAATGTAATTTTCTTTGAGGATGAACTCTTTTAACTCCACCTTCTTTCGAGATAAAGTTTATTATAGGTTCTTAACCCCCTCATAATTTTGTTTGGAGCTTACACTGTATTTTAAATTAAATAAATACCAACAACGATTTGGGTGTGTTTAAATACTTATAGACAAAAACTTGATTTTATCCATGACGGGCTTGCATTCAATTTTTAAAAATGGGTTTTGCCAAAATGCGTTGACACAAAATATTCACATGTCGCGCCATTTAACTAAATAATTTGTTTATAAACTTCATAAAAATAAAATTATCTAGCGGAAAATGAAAGATTTTATGTATTTTTACTTATCTTTTCTACCAAAAATGTTTCAATGCGCCAACATAATCCATCTCAACGTAGCCTTGTACAAAGTTTGTATTTTTATCTATCCTCATGTTTTTATCTATATTTGTACTGAGTCGTCATTCGTTCGATGGAAATGTCGATAAATAGATCTGTCTATGAATACTAAAATGCACGTCCAAATTGCGCAAAGCTCACAAAAACGTTTTTCTTTTATTGATAGCTTAAACTCACGTCATAAATCAAAACTGAATTTAAAAAACGAAAAAGGTAAATTGTCCAAATACCTTTGGTTGACTTGAGATTCTAAAATCGTCAAGTTTGATTTTAAAACTGTGAAGGAAATACTTTCGACAATAAAGGAAATGATGCCCTCCGCAGAGTATGCCTAAGACGTTGGACTAACGACACGGAGGTGCTGGGTTCGATTTCCCGTGAAATCACAAAAACCTTAAGCCTTGGTGTATGTGTGTGATGTTTCCCTATGTTATTGAGCCTCCTAGCTTGTGGAGGTGGTTAAAAAAAGAAAATTAAAATATAAATAATACATTTTAAATACACCAAAATGTGTTTTTTTCGTATAGGTCTTGTTTGTATTTGTATTTTAGTTTTTAACTACTGCTCAATTTGAATTTTTTTTTTCGAATAATTGGGTTTTCATGATGCAGTATTTTCATTCGTCAATATAATAAATATATATGTATTTTAGACGCATGGGAATTAAGGGGACTTGTTGCTAATCTTGGAGGCATTTTGTGGAACCCATATGCTTAACATGTAAGAATTCGACCTTTGTATATCTTAAGAGTGAAATGATACATAAATAGAAAAATCAATGTCTCATAAAATATGTCTAAGATAACACGCATTATTCAATCATGTCTAATAATATGATAAATTTATTTTCTATGACGCTAATGGCTCCTGATGACAAACGGCAAAATTGCGGTTTATTGGGACGGCATTATTTTTGTTTTTCTAATGTTATGTTTTATTTTCTTAATAAAGAACACTAAAAAAAAAAAAAAAAAAAAAGTTCTAAGGCTTAAGGTAGGTATGTAAATAAACACTAAAACAGTATTATGACCATTTCCTAGTTTTCTGTATTTTTCTAGGCATTAACGCCTAAAAACTTACCGAATCCCCATTATATGAGTTGTTGAGTTTTTTTCACACAAGTATTATCTCTGGTACTATTTATGTAATAAAGCTTCTTTACAAAATGAAAGTTATTCTTTTCATTGTCAATGGTGCTCGGAAAGAAATCACAGAAGATGTTTTTTGGGATTCGTTTTTCTTTTCCTATTGTCCACCTACTCGTTCTTATAGGCAAGTTATATTTACTTATGATGCTTACCCTCCAGGAGTAAGGGGTGATTTTGACAAATTTCATCTACTGCGGTGAAGAAGGTTTTGTATTAAAATCTAAATGAAGGGTATAATTTTTGTGAGATATGAAGACGTTTCGAACAGTTGATCACTTCTGGGAAAATCACGCCAAGGATAGAATCAAATACACAAAAAATTAGTTTCCAGTGCGTTCTTTATGTATCTTTCTACATCCGTGGGATATTTTAGAAGGCTCTGTTCGATTCTTGCGTTTTTGATTTTATTACGATACATACATGAAGTAATAAATAAAAAATATAAATAAAAATATATGTTAGGAGATACAAAGCCATATTTGTAAGAATAATGACAAAAATGACAAATTTATTTTCAAATGTTTTTTCCACCCCAACAGAATAAATAGCTCCAAAACAATTGGCTTAATCCCCGCAATAGCTCCCAGTCGCCCGCTTAGCGTTATTTAAAAATTTCGATGCGTCGGCGTCGCCCAAAATACGAATCCCATGGGAAGTCGTAAAACGAGAGAGCTCAGGTGCTCTTCAAACTGACCTCATAAAGAAGAGTGTCGTATTTGAATTTTAAGAATTTAGGAAATTTAGGGATCCAAATCCAAGAACGACAATCCAATCTCAGGATTAGCGGAGAAGAGTAAGACTGATCATCTTGTCTTCATGATGGAAATAAGTGGTCAAGATTCACTGTACTTTGTGTACGAAATAAGTGGTCAAGATTCACTGTACTTTGTGTACGAATGTAGTGCCGATGCACTATTGGGTGCGGAAGAAGAAAAATAGAAGTAGAAAAAGTAGTACCTAGTTAATTTTTAGGCTTATTTTCAAGTCTTAAAAATTGATATTTTAATTGTTAATTTTTTACCATTTTTACAGTTTTTAATAATACGGGACATATCCTCTTTCTTAGGATGCTTTATCATGTATTTTAACATGTTTGTATTTTCAACTCTCATTTCTCCAAGTAAATGTGTGAAATTATTTACAAAAAAGTTAGATAAAATCTCCAGTACCTACTAGAAAAGAACCATGTTAAAATAATAACTGTTTTTGACGTGATAACGTCTAATAGATCGATGAACGCCGGCTGCACACACGAAAAAGCATGACTCATTGTCACGTTCCGCCTGATCCGAGTGTGCAAGCGAGAGCGCGGAACAAGCGAGCGATAGACAGGCACGATCGGCCTAAGCGTTCGGTTTGTGACGCATCTATCTCTCTTCCACTCCATCGGCCGATGCGTCCGAGTAGAAGGGAGACAGCAGCAGCACACAAGCTACAGTTGTAATTAAATTGTTAATAGCACATTGTTACTAGTAATTAATTTGTATAATTTAAGTCAACAAATATTTGAATTAACGAGTGCAAAAAAAGGAAAAAAAAAAAATTTTCAATTAACTCCTGCTTTGTATTATACAAAATAATGATAATTCAGTAATAATAATTCAATTCAATTTATAAAAGTATGCTATTTTTCATCAATGTTTTCTTATGACGTTATCACGTAAAATTATCGTCCGTAAACCGACTTTACAGACAGCCAAAAGTTTTTTTTGTACACCCTTTTAATAGTGTTACTTGGGTTTAGAACCACCGCGTCAGACCAAATCAAATAATCGCCGGCAGAGATCACCTATATAAAGACACTACGACTTCCCAGTGATTTTTTCACCACTTCAACGTGTTATGATCTTGGAACATGAACTGGCGCTGAAGCGTAAGACTGATTATTTACCTACGAGTAACAAATTATCAAGATTCGCTCTACTTGTGTAGCAATGCACCTCTGCACCATTGGGTGCGGATAAGGGAGATTAGTTCTAGTAGTGGCTTTATACGGATTGCTTTTTAGGGCGACATACATTTATTAAAATGACACGTATAGAAAAAATAATATTTAAACATTTATTCAGTTATATATGTAATTGTAAAAAATTCTACTACTACATACGTGTTTCCTTCTTATGACAGCAGTATAGGCAGGGAAATACTCGTACACTACTTCCTAGTAACGATCACTTGCGGAAAATGACGATGGAACTTCGGAAGCTTAGCTTAGTATCAGTGATGGGAAATTTTAGATAACACATTTGAAGGTAATCGGTTATAAAAATAATGGTTACTCATTATTTATAATTACTTAAAATAATTTTTTTTGTGGTGTTTCGTCCAAACTTCTTGTCTTTAAATGTCAAATATTGTATTGGATTGAGAGCCTGTAATGGGTAAAATCAGTTTTTAGAGAATATTCACATTGAAGCGTTGCCCTATTTTACTGTTTATAAACAACTTTTTATTTATTTATTTACGGCACTTGCCTTTTACAAAAATTCACTTTAAATACAGCGAAATACGTAAATTAAACATAAATAAAGAATAGTACTCTTGTGCTAAATTGTAACAATTACTTTTTTTACATTGGTATAAATAATATATCGAAGTATGCCTAAGTAAGTTATGATAATTGGCAGATATGAATAGTAAATACTTTGTTGTAATTCATCAGTGGTCACTTAAGCCATCCATTGACAGTTCATAAGGACTTATTAAACCCCTAGATATCCATATTCCTATCCAAACTTCTCGTCTCTTTTGAGATAGTGGGTACTATCCAGTTTTTGTCTGTAACAAACTATTCGGACACACTCAAAACGTTTGTTTACTTGATAAATGTATTCGATTATAACGTTTTCATGTTTGAAACGAGTTGTTCCGTTGCTTCCGATAAGAAACTCTAGGTTTAAATACATCTCCACCACATTTTTTTAAATAGTTAGGTTATTATCAAAAACAGCTTAACATTATTTGTTTTTTTTTTTTACAAAAAGCTAATTCGCGTCTCTACCAGGAGATAATGATACTTCACTCTAAGTTCACGCCGAGTTGCACATGAGCCTTGACTTTAGATGCATACTTTGTATCTAGCCACATTCTCATTATGTGAATATGTAGCTATACTATATACGTACATATTTTATGCACTTTACAAAATGCATCAACATCGAGAAAATATTTGGAGGTAGGTTAGAGGTAAGTACTAATAAACATAGGTAAAACCTGCTTGTAATTTTCCTTAACCACATCCAGTGGTGTATAGGGTACTATATTGGATCTTGATCATTTGTTACATAAATGCAAGATGCTCAGTCGTACACTTGAGCACCTGGATTTCGGGAATTCGGGACGCTTAACTTAATCTCAATTATTGATGTTACTGTTTTTTTTATGAAAATTCTAAACTTTTAAAAATATAAATTTAACCCATTTACATTAACAGTTTGTGGTGCCTATTTTAATAAAAGAAAAAACTGAAATCTCGACTGAAAGTGCTTCACAGCTTTATGTTTTCTTCTTCTAGATATCTAGATCTTCGTTCTTCTTCTTCTGGTATAAAAATATCAATATCTTGTATTTTTTTAAATTTTCTTTTTTTCTTTTGCCTCGTGCATACTATAACAAACAGGCTATGCCTCGGTGGGATTTTTGTTCATTTTTTCTAATGTATGTGTTTTTATTGTATTTCTTTGTTAACAAAAATCTTTCTTTTGAAAATATATATTTTTTTTAAATAAAATAATAATTATAATAATTTAAAAAAATATGAATCTAAAAGGTTTTTCCTGTTTTGTTTTTTCCTGAGTTTGGAGAACAGTTGTCTCAGAAGAATATTAGGTGTGCGGTGGTTCGACTTTGTAAGGAACATAGAGGTTAGGGGACGGACGCAGCAACCCTTGGTATCAACTGTCATCCGGCGAATGCGTTTCGGCTGGCTGGGCCATATACTAAATATGCCTCCCGAGAGCCTATACCATGCCTGCCTATTTTACAAGGCATCAGGTTCTCGGCGTTCTGAATATTCACTGTTGACAATTCATCGGCAGTTTGCATCAGAGCTGCGGAACGTGGACCTGACTTTGGAAGATGCAAAGGAACTGGCGGCCAATCGCTTGGCTTGGAGGCAGTTTCTATAATCCATTTAATATGCTACACATAGGGAGAGGATATGCAATGATGATGATGATATCGTGAATGGGTTTTAATTTTTTGATTCCTAAACAGTTTTTTTTATTATCTAGATTGTTAAATTATTTACCTTCACAATATCTCGTAAAGCGTTCCAGCCATCCATTTTACACTCCTCTTAAACGCTAAGTTTATGGGGTCATACAAAACGCTGAAGGTATGAAGGCATAAAACACGAAATAAAACAACAATTCCTTCTAAACTGCATTAAAACTGAATGCACTTGCACGAGATGCAGTCGGATGTGTTTATATATCTACGTTTATTGAATTGTAGCGAAGTAACATTGTGATGATCTGATACAAAGTAGAGAAGGATTGTAATGAAAGAATGCATGTGAAGCAAAGCGTAAATAAGTATTTTTAAAACAACCAGAAGAAAGAAAAAAAAATTCTACTGCTACTGATACTACTACTACTTTCCCTTATCCGCCAGTGGTGCATAAGGCACTGCATCGGTACACCAAGTGCAGTGTATATTAATCATTTTATTACATTACAAGGTAAGATGATTAGTCGCTTCAATACCCGTCCAAGGTATCACACAAAATGTTAATATGAAAATTACATGTACATAAATATTTCATGTTGAGTCCCTACGGGGATCGTACCCGCGACCTCATTTTTGTTCTAGAGAGCCAAAAAGGTAAATCTTCAAAATAATTGTTTTTAAAGAGTCGCATATTAGTAATTTTTAGCCGCTGTTTGATGCCAAAACGATAATTATAAAGTCTCTATTTCTATCCAATACGATATGAAAAAAGACATTAATCAATATGAAAAAAAGAGAAAAAAGAGAGAACAGTGGTTAGAAATTTATCATCCATCCTACATATTTAAAATTAATTTGCATTGCATACAAATGTACATAGAAGCAAATGCCGTAAAATTGCACGATATTCAAATATATTTCTAATAATCAGGTTAAATCCTTTGTCATTGTGATTAATTTTAACGTCAAATATCTCAGTTTATATAACCTTTATATTATTATTATTATAGTAGTATAACATCCTTGGATAAATATAAATAAATAATTCAAACAAACTACAACTGAAAATCACTAAAATGCGTTTCCTGAAAAACGATGATGTTTCCTGAAAGACGTGGCTTTTTGAGTCTCCGGTAAAGGTTATCTTTATCAATCACCTAAACAAGCCAACAATCTCAATAGCACATGAAAATATGTATGAAAGGAAAAAAATAAAATTCCAAAAAATATGGTATACTATCTGACTAAAAAAAAATTTTTTTAAATACCATCACAAATTTAAATCACGCTGCTTCAGTAGTTTCACGGTCAATTTATGGAACCGGGTAGTTTTTGTACCAAGGTAATAATGACCCACATAATATAATATGTAAGAGGAGAGTTAGTAGTGACGGCGATATTTAGAGTTTTCCTGGGCGGAAGTCGTGCCAAGTGTATGTTTGGAAAATCAGCAGAAAAGTGGAACTACGTAGCAGGGGAAATTAGGATATTGTTCCAACGGTAATAATATTGCCTTGCATCAAGATAGGAATCATGCCGAAGGTAAAAGTCAGTGGCGGCTTGTCACGTTTGCAAAAATAATATTTTTTTTTAGAGAACAACCAACCTTTTTATTAAATGATACATGATGATACAAGATGATACATACATATAAAAATAGCAAAAATAATAGCCAATTAATAGTTCTTTAAAATTTACAGTTCCTCGATGGCTAAAAATTTTTTTTTTTAAAAACTGTTATCTTTATTGCCTAGAAAAAATTTTCTAAAAACAATTTTTTGTGGCATTCGAACACGTACAATGAAGTGATTAGACTTGTGATTAAGAGGTTTACAAAACTTGGAACAAAAAACGTGTTTTGCCTAAAGTGGGGTTTTTATTTTTTGAAGGGTTAATTAAGTTGAAAATAACTGTACAAGACGAAATACATGATTTTATAGAGATCGTTAAAATCTGACCACATAATATAACTCACATTAAAATGACTACCAATAATGCATTTGTATGCAACAATAAGAATCATAAATTTATACAAAAAAACTAACGGTAGATTTAAATGTTTTTTTTTTTTTATTATTTGACGGGCAAATCCATATTAACTAATAAATACAAACATAACATAACAAAAAAAGCAGTAAATATTGACAGAACATTATAAATCTGTAAAGCTAATAGACAATAAGAAGCACAATAAAATGTTGACACACTCAAGATAGGATCGGGTCTACTTCAGTGAATGTTAAAATCTTAATAGACTTACACCGAAGTCCAGATTTAAAACAACCGTTTAAAAATCTTTAATAATTTATTAAGGTAAAGCAGTCACTTTGAAATAAAAAGAAGTTCTTTTTCAATATATTTTTTTTTTCATTTCACCGTGCCGCCCCTGGCAGCCGCCCATCCCCGTCCGCCTCCCATATAAGGAGCAACACACCGTTCGCCAAGTCATTCGTTATCACGCCTTCACTCCGGTTGGTCGCGTCGCGTCTCCACCTGATTACTCCAACTTTCGACTAGCTTTAGCTGACCGCCACCCCGAATAGCTAGACCTAGCTGACCGCTTGCACGCTAGCTGGCTCCAGCAGTTTCCGCTCCTCCGGTTTGTGACGTAGTAAAAACGGACCGCGTTCGCGATTTCGTCGAAGGCGTTTGGAACCAAATTCAGCTGATCCGAGACAGGTAAGTTCTTTAAACTTATTATTATAGGTGGGTTATTAATTATATTCATAAAAGAAAAAATTATGCTCGAAGAGTTCCGAACGCGCCTGTACTTTTAAAATCATTCAATATTTTTTTTTTACAATTTAAGAAGTTAACTACAAAAAACGGATTGAATTTAAAGTATGCTAGTGATTACAAAACAAAAGCGCTCTAAAATTAATTATTAAAAATTAACTGCATTGAAAATACTATTTCGAGCCTAAAATTTACTTTTGATTTAAAATAATGTTTTTTGCGTATAGGTCAAAAAAATTTTGCGTATAAGAATAAAATTATCATGTTAAAAAAAATAGTCATACGGCAATGAATTAATATGAATGAATAGAAAATTAGAAATATAAACGTAACATTATAATTTATTACATCATATGATTTGAAATTAAATTATTGATGCTTGTTCATAAATGTATTGTTAACATTCCATTTTTAGTTTGCCTTTTATACGAATAATGAATACAGTAAATTGCAACATTAAGAATAGTTCAGCTGGAATTTTTCATTTTTGAATTGAACTCAATTAATTCCTCACCGAAAATATTTCAATCAAACGTCGGGTTTAACCATAACTAAAACCATAAAAAGTTTGATGTGATGTAATAATATACCAAGGCATCACAAACGTTAAAAAATCACGTTTTTACAAACACGTAACTAATATCGATTTTTACAAATCCGCGCCTTGAAGTATAAAAAAGAAAAAATGAGCTTTAAAAGGTTTCAACGTAATTTCCTCAGTATTTTCTCAGTTACCCAAATAATTTTCTTTTATTATGATCAATGGCAAGGAGATACGTAAAATATTGCCTTCAAAATGTTGCTACCCCTTAGTTTGATACCCTACCTTCAAGATTGATTTCGCCTTATTTGAGTTAATATTATATACACCGCAGCTCAGGTGCGTTTACACTGAAAACATAAACTTGTTTTTCATTTTCGTGTGAGAGTTTTTTATTTATTTTTTTTTTTTTTTTTTTTATTTGACAAGTATATAAAAAAATTAACTTAAAACTAGATCGTGCCAAACAAGTTTCTCTCGTTTTTCGGCACGTTTCATTCACTCTTGTATAATTTGTTTTATGCTAACATGGTCGTTAGTTTTTATGCGTTTTGTGAAAAATCCTCGAGACTTAATACTGCTTTAAGTATGATGATACTAATTAAATTGAAAATACACGCATATTTTTATCGTTCATAACAATTTAATTACTTTTATAACGTGTTAATTTCCTTATATTTATTGATTGCGGAAGATTTTTGTTTAATCCAGGTAACGGTACAGTGGAAATTATTTAAGGCCTCAATCCTAAGTGTGTCTTAAACTTAATACAATATTAATTAACGGAAAAACTTTGCCTTAGGTTCTTGTTCAAGTAATACATTAATCGAAAAATCATTTTCATCTTACATACCTGGGCTGGGATCACAAATATATCTTCATATGGATACAGATCGGTACAAGATCGTTAAGAGCGTTTATTGACGAATCCCATAAAATATCGTCAATGAAGGACGATAAACGCTTGTTTTGACCTCCAACCGACCTGTATGTGCATGTAGATATGTTGGTGGTCCCTGCCATAAAGAAGAATCAGGTGTCACTCCAAATTTGAAATTATGTCCATAACGATTTATCAATAATAATTTTCACCCTCTTTCATGTACTCTGTTATGTCTTACTCAAAAAAAAAGTACTTTGGGTTGCCTCTACCACTCATTTATGCATAAAACATTGGATTTTGTTACTACATTATGCTCAATTCGTAATATCCTTACTTATATAAAACGTCAAGATTCGCTGCCCTTGGTAAACTGATGCAGTGAACTATGCACCGTAAGTGTGAAATAAGGAAAAGAGGAGAAAAATAAAAATATAACAGAAATGCTATCATTGTAAAAACTTTTACAAAACCGATTGTTATTGCATTTATTTAGATAAAAGAAACAGTTTTATGCACTTTACTCAATTACGGATTTTTGACCATCTAAGAAATTCAGAAGAATATCAAAACAAAAAATCGTTTCATAATACCTTCTTTTAAAATCTTAAAGTGGTAAAAAAAGTACCAAAGTAAAATCTTGTATCAAAAAAGCACTTTTCAGATCAATAGTCTTGAGTTTCCTTCAAGGGTACCTTTAAACACCTCTTTTTTTATAAATCAAGTGTACTATTAATTGCATAGTGCATTGTTTGCACTCTGTTAGTGCAGTTTACATGCATCGCTGTTGCATTTCTAGCTCACGAAGCGAGGCAAACTTAAAAACATAATTACCCTCAAAGTTCTTGGTTTATTTCCAGACTGGGCGCGAATTTCCAGGCATCTAACTGTGAACTGGGAAATAGGTTCTCACAACTATTAACTTTAATTACCCTTTCTCAAGGTTTTCTTCCAGTTTTACAGTACAAAAATTATATATATTACTTAAGTACAGTTTTTATTTTATTTTCCCTAACCGCATAAGGCAAATCAGTGCAATATACCTTCATTATTAATTTATTATAGTATAAACGCACAATAAGCGTAAAAATCCTTTGAAAAAAATTGGAATATATTGGTAGGAATCACCAATCAAAAGTAAATAGGCTACTTTCTAATGAAATTAAGAAAAATATGTAGGTATTAATGGATATAAAAAATATATCTGTATTTGAAAATATTAGGTCCTTACATATGAAATTGACGTTTTGCCGTACTGGCAACTTTGATCTCAAATATCTTCTCTTTGGTTAGGAATTCTAAATTCAAATTTATACAGCTATTTACTCAAAGTATTTGTGTTTTCGAAAATTATAATTCATTTGTTTTTTCCACAATTGTTTTTTCTTTGCGTCACTCAGTTTACAAAATGGAAAACTTGAAATATCGCGTTATTTACGAGTACGAGTTCCACCGTGGCACCAGTGCTGCAGAAACGGCTCGAAGGATTAATGATGTGTATTGCGACGGTGCCGCAAAATAAAACACAGTGCGTTTTTGGTTCCAACGTTTTCGTTTTGGAAATTTCGACCTGCAGAACAAGCCCCGTGGATGGCCGGAGACCAAAGTTGATAATGAAGAATTGAAGGCTATTGTGGAAGCGGATCCATCGCAAACCACGTTAGAGTTAGCTGCAGGCTGCGTTGTTAGTGATAAAACTGTTTTAATCAACTTGAAGCAAATTGGGAAGGTGAAAAAGCTTGAATTAGGTCCTTACATATGAAATTGGCGTTTTGTATGGGAGGAACATAAAGTTGATTTTTTAAAAATATAATATTACAAATTAGAAGAGCTTCAATTGGTCTATGTCTAAGACATCCACCGTATTTTCCGGACCTTGCCCCAACAGATTACTATTTTTTTCGAAATTTGGATAACTTCTTGCAAGGGAAAAAATTCAACTCCGATGGGGCAGTCCAAAACCGACTTCAAAGATTTTATTGATTCCCGTCCGAATGGTTTTTTTAGTAGAGGGATCGATGAACTACCTATGAGTTGGCAAAAGTGCATAGATAGCAATGGTACATACTTTGAATAAATAAATATATCATATTTTTAAAAAATCAACTTTATGTTCCTCCCATACAAAACGCCAATTTTATATGTAAGGACCTAATATATTAAAAATCGTATCCAAGCAAGAAATAAAATCGTGTTTTGCCCTATACTTTTACCATGCTACCAAGATAGCGGCGCTAACAAGATATGGCCGCAAATTTTAATTTTTGACGATTAGTTTGAGAATAAAATGATAACTGGCACCTAGAATGTGAGGCTCTTTAATGAACTATTTTTAATAATTTATAATTACAGTAAAAACGTAATAAAACATTGATGGAACATTTATTGTTGCTTGAAGAGACGTTTCATACCATTATCATACGCATATACCTATATTTGAAAGTATATCAACTTGAAAAGTTCTATTTCAATATATTTTTTTAAATAATCGATGCGAAGTTAGTAGGTATCACTGAGCCACAACCCGATTAGAATATTAATAATTTTATTGTATGAATTCGGTAAGATTTATCGGTTTTTGAATTTTGTGGATGGTGCTACCCTTTGGAGAAATTTCTTTTGACTAATTTAATAAAATAAAAACTTAAGAAATTCATATGAAATGGAACGAAATGCTTTAATAAAAAAATCGACGAATTAATCATCATATTGACAAAGTTAGTGGTTTATTATACATTTCCATTTAGTCAACAATAATTGAATTTTATTCAATTAATTATGTAGGTACCTTATCTTCTTTTTGATTAATTGATAAAATTTTGAATATATAAGAAAACTCTGAATTAATAACCCCTCTAATTAAAGTAAATAAAAATCGAAATTCAATATTATGTAGGTTGTTCTTTCAGGCTTGGGTGAAATGATAAATATTTCGTTTTTGAGAGATTTCCTTTAGGAACGAAGTTGAATCGTGATTTCGTCATGAAATACGATTAGATCATTAAAGACAAAATATTTTGAATTTATTGTTTTTTTGTCCGCCTCGTAGCATAATGGTTACTCATTTGGCTACCGTGCATGAGGTCGTGAGTTCGATTTCCGTACAATGACCCCCTAAAATATTTATATGCATGTGATTTTCATGTTAATATTGCATGTGGATACTTTGATACTTTGGACCAGTACTGAAGTATATGACGGATCACTGTTATTACTTTCATGTAATAAAAAGATCAACATATAATGCACTGCCGTTGAAAATCGATGCAGTGCCCTATGCATTATTGTGTGTGGATAAGAGAAAGTAGTAGTAGTTTTAGTTTTTTTGTATTTTTAAATATTTATCTTTGTAAGATGTATTTAAATAGAAGTACGAAAAAAATTTTATGTAAGCAATTTGTGGCAAAAATAAATTTTTTTGTGCCAACAAAGAACGTTTCTTACGAAGTACACAGCAAAACAAGATTCAACAAAAATTTGAGCATAAATAATATATAATTTATTGATATTTATAAAATGTATGTACTTATCTGAAATACACGAAAAAACTTTGTGAATATTTTATTTTAAAACACCAGACTACAAACTGTGAAAATAACAATCTGGGACCTCGTATTTAAATTAAGTAATATTTTAATGGGACTACAACTCACGCAATACAATAATTTACCACAAAGTTTGTTTATATGGCTACGCAATCGATTAATTAGCATTTCAGAAAAAGCCTTTAAACAAACTCACAATTTTATTAAATATTTAATTTTTGATTGAATTATATTCCAGGAAGCAAAGGTTGTTCTGGTTTTGACCTCCCAAGGGGATCCTTTTTTAACGTAAATTGAAACAAATTTTCACCGGATACAATGTTAGATTGGTTTAAAAAGGCGAAACCTTCAGAACGTTGAAAAGTAAAGATTTTGACGAATTGCAAGTATTGATTAAGCATTTTTATTTATAAAAAAGATCTGTAATATTTTTTCCTTATAATTTGGGTAACTAAGCTTTTACAGGGCGTATAACTTGTCATCGGTTTTATAACAATGTCAAGTAGTCACTCCAATTAGTTATTTTAAACTTTTAAATATCCTGAAAAAAAAAAATGTTGATAAAATCATTGATAAAAAATGTGACCCTATAATATTTTTAATTTGCACGTAAGTATTGGGATATACTGTACTTTATTATGAATTTCTGACAAATTCTGTAAATGCAAAATTTACTACAATATTTGACGACATGTTATTGAATTAATAATTAGGAAAATTACTACATAAAAAAATACTTTGTAGAGTAAAGATGTTTTCTAAAATAATAATTAAATTGATTACTTTTCTTTTCTAACTTAACGATTCTTCAATCACCAAATAACCCAAATTTTATATCATGTCTTCGTTATTTTTAAAGAAGTTACTAAAGAAAACCATCTGATTAATTTAAAAGCCTAATTTCTTTGCGATAAGAAAAACGAACGGTGGGGGTTTTTATAAAAATCATTACGATTATTTCCCAAAACTGTGACCCCGTAATTTAATTTTCAACGGGGCGGGAAATATGTAAAACGGTGACGTTCACTTTGATAAAATGTTCCTTTTATCGAATTCTGTATTCGCGAATATCTTGAATATGAAACAGGAGGAAAGTGTAGGAATTAGAATTGCAAAAGCATTGTTTAAATAATGGCGGTGTAAAAGATACTTGTACCTTCGTGAATTTAAATATGAAACATATGAGGATATTGATTTTAGAAAATTGGAAGTTTATTTTAAGCCGTTTGGACTCACGCTGCGACCGTGAAGACTATGTAAAATGTAATCACGGTCGCAGCGTGAGATGTAAAAAAAAATGAAAATATAAATAAAATTTCAAAGAGCCGAGTGTTTTGATTTTTAATCTGTATAATTGGATGATTGGGCTTACTAGCCTGCTAAGGTCGTAAAAAAATGTGTGAAAATAGCTAGATATCTTTGATTAATTTTACCTTATTTTCTCTATTGTTATCGTTATTCCTAATATATTCAGGATTCAAATCTGAATCTTTGTTCGCATGCTCGTGTAATTTTGATTTAATTATTTACTCCACCAATCATTGTTTTGTGAGATCTCCTAGGCAAGTTTGCGGTAAAACAGTTCGTGTTTCATCTGTATGACAAGATAGTAACCATCTTAAGATTCGTACAATGGAATTACGAATATGTTAATGTAAACACGAGTATAATTTTGTTTGAACAAGACGATGTATCTGGATGGCTTAGGAGGAAAGGTTTTGATAATGATACCACCTCTTTTGATAATTCATCACGGATTGGATGTCCTATAGATATTTACCTTGACTTCTGCATCGCGGCTTTACGCTGAAAAAAGAGCAAAGCATAAGACAAAGCAAAGACCCTATCACCAGCCAGCTCTCTTGCCTCCTCTCATGTCAGGCCCGCGTCCATCAGCTCCGCCGAGTACATCCGTAGGATGGTCATCGATAGTCTGCCAGGACGGCGGGAATCATAATAATTCCACATAACTTTGATT
Organism: Micrasema minimum; assembly: GCA_022494985.1. Taxonomy (NCBI): domain Eukaryota; kingdom Metazoa; phylum Arthropoda; class Insecta; order Trichoptera; family Brachycentridae; genus Micrasema; species Micrasema minimum. Next base: position 43,295 of record JAGVSP010000054.1, on the reverse strand, counting down.
AACAACAATCGTTTTAACGATTGAGTCAAAAGGTTGAGACATTAAATTTATACCTTGTAATAGAAATCTCTTTGAAAAATATTACGTACCGTGAATTTAGTTGAAATTCAAATTTATGAGCGAGTGATTAACTTGCAACTTTATGTGACAGAACAAAATGTAGATGCTTCCTAAAGTTACTTCTGCTTACAAAATTAATTTGGATAAGGCTTATTTTTAATTAAAAATGAAATTATATGTGTAGGTACTTATAGAAAAATCAATCAAATATTATACGTAAAAAGTTTTCAAAAATGTACATTGTCGGAGTAGAAATTACTTACTGAATTTGTAATAACTGTATTTACCGTCGTGGATATAACTATTTAATCGCAACTTTAAGTACTATTGAATAAGCTAAAAAAAATATTTTGCATAATATAGTATTATGTATCAATGATACATTTCACTGAAAATCTACAATTCGCTTACGGATTTATTTTTTCGTAAATAATAAAGTTTTCCTAAAACTCATAGCATGGTGAAAATAAAAAAACAAACGTTGATTAAGCTTTATAAGCCTCTAACACAGCCTTCTTAAGGAGCTCATTAGTAGAATCGTTAGGAAGGCGACTAACCTCACTTATTTTTTGTACTTTTCTTCCACAATAAAGGGGTAGAAAGTTTTAATTTTCTTTGCGGTTAGTTATTTTATTTTTATTATTCGTCTTTCTATCTAGATAATATTTTGCAATTTATTTAAATGAATCGGTAAATTTTAGATTTAAACGACAAATGAGATCTGTGCATGTGAAGATTTTTATACTACAAGATTGTTATTAATAACTTTTAAGCTGTCTGACAAATTTTCCTATATTTTAAACTATCATTACTGCCTACTAATGTTTGAGAGAACGATTCTGAAATTTTAAATATATGTGTTTGAAATATTATTTTTTATATTAACACTCTAAGCTGAGGTATTCGTCCGTTTGAGGGAGATCTTATAAATTAAATATGTATATATTTACAAATTTAATGACAACAAACCATGAGCCCTGACGTGTTATAAGCTAGTTCCCCTAGATCTTTCAGCGTATTTCACAATAGTATATTAAAGCATACATAAGCAATGAAAATATTATGTAATTTGTACCTACGCCTAAGTTGTTTTACATCATAAGATATTTAAGAAACATATTATAAGGGGATAGAGTGTTTTAATCGAAATCCCTACTAAAGCGAAATACACGAAATTAATACAGCAAAAACGTTCGTATGAACATAAATGTACAACTAATATTTTATTTATTTTAAAATATGAATAAGTAAACTTTCAGATAAGAAAACACATAGAGTACATTATAAAATTTATAAGTACAGATTGAATATTTCAGAGAGCTTTTTTATTACTTCTTCTCTGAATGGGGGAATAAAAAACATGTTTCGTGTTTGATGTCAGTGATGGAGAGATTGATAATCCTTTTTATTAGATACTACCTTTATTACCCTCGTCAAATTACGTCACATAAAAAGTAGTCAATTTGATAAGTTTAACTTAAATCAAGGGTTAAGTGGCCACTTGTGAAAATCTTATTTCACCTGGACCATATCTGCAAATACAGTAAAATGGCGCGATGCTTCACATGTGAACTCTCTGTCATCCATTGAGAAAATTGCTAAGCATTTTAGCAGAAACCTTTATGATTGCAAGTGAGATTCTTAGAATTATATCACCTACTAGGAAACGCCTGAAGATGAATCTTCAATTTGTTATGCTTATAACTTTTACCAGCAAATTTTTATAAACAACATTTTTGAGTGTGTCCAAATACTTGTAGACAAAAACTGGATTTCACCCATTACGGGCTAATAATTACAATTTGACATCTCACAGAGACGAGAAACTTGGAAGGGAATATGGATATCTAGGCGTTTACAGGGCTTATGACCTGTCATTGGCTGGGTTAAGTGGCCACTTGATGTATTACAACATTCCCCATTTCACCTAGTATTTGATATCCATATCTGCCAATATACAGTAAAATGGCGCGATGCTTCACATGTGAACTCTCTCTGTCATCCATTGAGAAAATTGCTAAGCATTTTAGCAGAAACCTTTATGATTGCAAGTGAGATTCTTACCGAATTATATCACCTACTAGGAAACGCCTGAAGATGAATCTTCAATTTGTTATGCTTATAACTTTTACCAGCAAATTTTTATAAACAACATTTTGAGTGTGTCCAAATACTTGTAGACAAAAACTGGATTTCACCCATTACGGGCTAATAATTACAATTTGACATCTCAACAGAGACGAGAAACTTGGAAGGGAATATGGATATCTAGGCGTTTACAGGGCTTATGACCTGTCATTGGCTGGGTTAAGTGGCCACTTGATGTATTACAACATTCCCCATTTCACCTAGTATTTGATATCCATATCTGCCAATATACAGTAAAATGGCGCGATGCTTCACATGTGAACTCTCTGTCATCCATTGAGAAAATTGCTAAGCATTTTAGCAGAAACCTTTATGATTGCAAGTGAGATTCTTACCGAATTATATCACCTACTAGGAAACGCCTGAAGATGAATCTTCAATTTGTTATGCTTATAACTTTTACCAGCAAATTTTTATAAACAACATTTTGAGTGTGTCCAAATACTTGTAGACAAAAACTGGATTTCACCCATTACGGGCTAATAATTACAATTTGACATCTCAACAGAGACGAGAAACTTGGAAGGGAATATGGATATCTAGGCGTTTACAGGGCTTATGACCTGTCATTGGCTGGGTTAAGTGGCCACTTGATGTATTACAACATTCCCCATTTCGCCTAGTATTTGATATCCATATCTGCCAATATACAGTAAAATGGCGCGATGCTTCACATGTAAACTCTCTATCATCCATTGAGAAAATTCATTTGATTAGTTCATTTGATTAGTTAACTTAAAGCAAGTTATATCAGTGAAAATCGTATTGGACTGGTACAAAACAAATAATGATTATTAAACTAAATTCTCTATTTACTCGCGTTATCAAAATTTGGGGTTCTTTTATTCAGTTTGTTTAGGAATTTTCTATTTTTTCTCAGCAGGATGAGTTTTTTAAAATTTCTTTATTATTTAAAAATACTTTTCTTGTATCTTTTTTTAAAAAGCGAAACATTATTATATTCATCATCATCATCATCATACCATATCCGCTGGATTCCACAAACGGCCAAGCGATTGGCCGCCAGCTCCCGTGCATCCTCCCAAGTCAAGCCCACGTCCCGCAGCTCTGATGCAAACTGCCGACGAACTGTCAACAGTGGACGACCAGGACGCTGAGAACCTGATGCCTTGTAAAATTGACTAGTATGGTAATGGCTCTCGGGTTTTCATAACAACACTTATTATCAAATTCCACCGTCTAAAGACTCCAGCTTTCAGAAACTTGTGACGTAGATGTCTAGTGATGATGTAGATGCCTATTGATGACGTAGTAAGTGACGTAGGCGGTAACTAGACACCTAGACACGGTAGTATTTTTCAAGTATGGAATGTCACTTCTCTGAAATTCTTGTTCGAAGAATATAACACTTTAAAATTAAATGTTATTTATCTAGAGAATTTTTTATTTGATCCTGGTTGTGGTCGTTTCGTTAAAGTTTCAAACTTCGAATTTAAAAAATTAAATCTCACTTATAACAACTTATTTTTCACGTTCTAACGATTATTATTATTTAAACTAGAGTTTTCTTGAAATACTAAGATTCCTGATATTTACGTTTAAAATCAAATAAAATTGAGGTAAAAAAAATGGAAATATTAAGTTTTAATAGAGCGTTGCCACGTTTAATAAAAACTTTAAAAAATAATTAAACATTTAAAGTTTACTATTCTAATTTAAAAATGTTAATCAAACACAAACGTAAAAATAAGAGATTTAAAAAATACGTATTTTTAATACATTTCCATGTCAAACGTTTGCTGAACGTATTTTGTGTTTTTGACAATATGAATTCCTTTTTAAATGTTTTTTAGACTCAGTATGATGCGACGAGGGAATAAAAATGAATAATTCACCCACACACCTACCATACCGCTACGTGAATAAATTTCAAAATAGAAGTAAATTTTATTTTTATGAATCGAGATTTAGTAATTGGATACCTAGACTTTTCGACTGTTTATTTTATGGATATAAAAATAATAAACGTCTTTTTTTTAAAAAAAATCACTATTCAAAGTATTTTCTTTTCGTGACTTTTGCTATAATTTTTAGAGCAAGTTATTTTTACGTTTTTATTTTGCTAACCAGGGCCCAAAATAGCAGGCTTCTGAGTTTTGAGAATCGGTGTCATAGAATAATATTAGGTTTGACTTTGTAAAGAACACAGAGGTGAGGCAATGGATGCAGCAACCCTTGGTACTTACGTCATCCGGCGAAGGCGTTTCGGCTGGCTAGGCCATATACTACTTATGCCTCCCGACAGCCTTCACCAATTTCACCATGCTTGCCTATTTTATAAGGCATCAGGTTCTCCGCGTTATGGACGTCCACTGTTGACAATCCGGTGGCAGTTAGAGTACCTACTTGGGAGGACGGGATGATAACATATGCTCTATATATTATATCGCGCTATCTAGGGAGCGGATATTCGTCGGCAGTTTACGTCAGAGCTGCGGGACGTGGACTTGACTTGGGAGGATGCACGGGAGCTAGCGGCCGATCGCTTGGCCTGGAGGCAGTCTGTGGATTCCATATGCTCCACATAGGGAGCGGATATGGTACGATGATGACGATTTTTGCTCAGCAGTATTGTAATTATGATTGTAATTTAAGGATCAGATTAATGTAAGATTACACATTCATTTAACTTTATTATTTAAATGATATGTTCATAAAAAATATAATATATCAGAACGAATTGTGACTAATAATAAATTGATTCAGTTAAATAATAAGGTAGGTAAAGTAATTATTTTATTTCGTTGAATTGCCAAAACTAAAGTTTATTTAAAAATGATCATATTATATAATCTGATTGTCATATGTATTTCTTCATGATTGTACTTATCTTCTTCTACAACTCTGCTTTATTGCACGTATCTGGATTGTAAACAATAAATGTAATCAAAATGATTATGACATCATTTTTTCATTATATTTAAAGCAGTTTAATAAAACATATCTTTTACCTGTTTACCTGCAAAATATCAAGTAAAACGGTAGAATTTCTCTGTGAATCAAAATACATACATACATAAATACATAAATATAGTAGCAAAGTAGAAAATACCTCTTGGGAATTTCCTGCACTAAACAGCTGCTAAAGAGAGCTTTGGGTGTGTTTTGTGGAGATATAGTGAGTTAAACTCAACGTGTAAATGCACTGAGAAAATAGATATGGTTAAATAATAACAAACTCCTAACAATTCATGACCCAAATACAGTAGAAAAAAGATTGCTGTTGAATAAATTGCGAATCCTTATCAGTAACGTTTTTCTTATTTTTCTTCACGTGGCTACATCCCGTTGACGGACCTTTGAGGAAATGGCGTTCTAGTTAATTCCTTTGAATAATTAGGAATCATATAAATTATTTTCCCTGCCTAAATGAAGTAATGGTTAGTTAGTTAGTTATTTATTGATAACTCTTTTCTTAGTTTGGAGATATAGTGGGTTTAACTGTGAATCATTATACTTTTCAATAATAAAACTGGGTAGCGGTTAATGAGAAGAAGGTAGGGCCTCTGCGGCCTCAGCACTTAGCCTTTATTGCTTTCTACAAGCAATGCATCTAACCGTAGTATAAACTTCAGAAAAATTGTTACAGTCAAATGGTTTTAATGATTATAGAAATACATATGTAAAAATTAAACTAAATTCACTAGATGGGGAGTTTCCATAGAAATTTTCTAAACATTTACGCTTCCTAGGTTCAATTTCATGATGTATTATCATAAAAAGACTGAAAAAAGAACATTATATACAACATTAAGTATTTATTTTTTAGATTTTATTTGAAAACAGAAAGGTACATAATTTGCCGTAAAAATTAAGAAGAAATCGATATGAATAAATACGATGGTGTTTACTTTGCTTTTACTAAAATTTCCGAAAAATTGGTAATTTGAATTAGGTCGTTTTCGTCCTAAAGGTGCGTTATAATCCGGGGCTCTAGCGAGCTTTTTGTGCTTTTCTGTTGAGTTCAGTGTCTGCTAAACCCTTCGTTCTCAGTTCATACTCCAGCTTCCATTTTCTTGCATATACAGGATGCGGCAACATAACTTTCTTTTACAAAACCGAATAAAACTGATTTTGCGATTCAGATTTTTTTCGTATTTTTTAAATATTGGTATATAGCTAAAGTTTTGTTTTATACAGTTTTGAAAATCATATCAGGTAGGTAATCCCCCGATACCCAAACACTGAATAAATCGATTAATGTTTACCCCTTCAGACCTACCAGTATGGTCACCCGCTTTATAGTGGCCACTTTTTGTGGGGTGCACAGAGAGAAATGAAAGAGTACTTACAGTTTTTAGTGCACATTTATTACACAGAAGTTACATGAAATGAAATACAATGAAAACTTAACTAATTAAAACCAAGATTGACATGAATTATGAAATAGAAATGTACGAAATGAATTAGATTGGCACGCAATTTGGCGGCAAGAAATTTGTACAAAAGTAACGAGGAGTCACGATGAAGGCTAAAATGGTTCTCGTAGTTGTTTCGGCAGCGTTCGGCGGAGGTCGGTAGATTTGCTTCGTCCCGCGTCGCGCGCGTGACGTATTACTTCCGCCACACCAGCATAGCATCGCGTATGCTGGAAATTTTTGCCCAGATATTGGACTTTAGGTCTTGCAGGATCCGTGGACAGTTGACATAATAAACCTATATAAATTAGTAAATGGCGCGCTGGACAGCCCTGATTTAACGAGACTGATTAACATTAAAATACCTTCCCGCCGCACACGAAATAAGTCGATGTTTTGCCGAGGTGTCCAGCGGGTACAACTACTATTTAAATTCACCTATATAGCTAGACTCCATCGCCTTGGTAACGCATATGGCGATATTGATATATTTCGCTACTCATTGGGTATATTCAGGACCAAAGTACTAAAGGCGACTGACGCGACTGACTAGTCAATAACATCTTGTGAGATTTATGTATGTTTAAAAGTCTAGTCATGTTTTAATAATTATGTATTTTGAATATTATAATTTTTTTTTTTTTTTATTTTTTTATTTACCAAAAAAAAAAGACGCGACAGTTTAAATGAAAAATTAATATATATTTTTATTTTTTTTTTTTTATTTTTATCTCTCACTATGTCTTATTTCATAAACATAATACAATGTTTTTGTCTTAATATTGGTATTTTGTTATATGTAACTTTCTTTTTTTATGTTTTTTATTTTTATTTTTGTATTTTTATTTAAAATATTTTTTTATGTTAAATATGTAATTTTTCTAAAAAATATAGCATGTATCAAAAAAAAGCCACTATAACAGTATATAAATGAAAAAATATATATAAAAATTGTATGCCCTTTTATTTACGGGAAGTGTTCATTTTTTGGTCTCGACGGCATTTATAAAATAAAAAAAATAAAAATTGCAACGCGTAATGGCGACTGACCCTGTCTAGGGGACACAACTTCATCGATGAACCATAATGCTCCGCTGAAAATCTTCAGTGATTATCGTGCATTAGTATGTTGCCCACCCCTGTATAAGTTAACTAAAAGTAAACTTCTGAACTTTTTTTAAATTTTTATAATTATCAGTATTTTGTAATTTTTATTTAAATACTTACAGACAAAATTTTTTATTTATTCTAAATATTTTCGACAAAGAAAAAAAGAACATGTCTTTAAACATGTTTAGCAGATTAGTTATTATGTTAAATGTGCTATACTTTTTCTAAAACCCCTTATATAAGCATGTACAAAATAAAAGCCCTATGGGCGTCAAAGATTAAGTAAAATAAATAGAAAAAACCTACGAAAAAATTGTAAGGGGCCAAATGCCCTTTTATTGAAACGAGGGGCTCCGGGAAGTGTTCAAAAAATTGGTCTCGACGGCAAACACACCCTCCTCAATATAAAAATAAAAAATAAAAAAATTGCAACGCGTAATGGCGACTGACCCTGTCCGGGGTAGGGGACACAACTTTAGATCCGCGCCTATCGAATGAGACCACTACTGCTACGCTGAAAATCTACAGCCTGAATATCGTGCAAATCAAAAAGGGAAATAATGTTGCCCCATCCTGTATAAGTTATATCCGGCAAAAGTCTCCAGGCATTTCAACTTCTGAACTAGACTTTATACCAGTGCATTGGCTCTCAAACAGCTTATCAGTATTCTGGCACTATGTGGAGCATATGGATTCCATTATTGTACAGGTGCAAATACTTACAGACAAATGCCATTTTTTATTTATTCTAAATATTTAGTAGTAATAGAGTGCAGTGCTTACGTGATATTAGCTGGTTCTAGTGTTTGACAAAGACCGCCAGTCATCCGGATAAAAAGCGCGAGAACATGTCTATAACACCCAGGTTTAGCAGATTAGTCTAGTCTTCGTTTCCTACCCCTTATTTCCCACTCTGGCAATTACACCCTCGTTCCTTCACATGCAATAAATGAAACACAACCATTTCTATCAAAGTACCTATTTCATTTGAGTAAATTAATTATTATAGGTTGTTTACATACTGCTAATAGAACCCACACATGATCAGCAAAAAAGTAAAATTATTTATTCTTAATAGTTTTCGGAACACATGCAAATTCGTAACATATTTATTTGTTGGGCGATTAGGCCTGAACTACACATTGTTATGAAGATTCAAAATGGCGATATAATACCATGGCCTTCACGAAGCCTTATAGGTATAGCGTATGAAAACCACCAATCAGGGAAATCTATAGCCTTGGAAACAGTTATTTTGTAAATAATGTTTCTGACGTGTTTCGCTTACAATATTGAAAACAGTTATTTTTCATAATTGAGAAAAACAAAGAAAAACGTCGTTTGTAATTTTTTGTATGTACGTTATTTCGAAAGAACCGGAATCCTCTACAAAAGTCTATTAACACATTGCCAATATCTTGGAACTTATCTGAAATGAAAAACGTCTTCCCATATAATATCATATATTAATATTGGAAAGTTTACTGAATATTTTTTTAACTGGCGAAGTATAAATTTAAAAGTTTTGCCATAATTTTGGTTCCGAAATACAATAATAATTCAATAGAAATGTAAAGTACCCAGTATATTTTTTATTACTATCAACTTGAATAACTTCATTCTAATTTTTGTATTGATTTAACATAACTTTTTTCAAAGTTTTAAAGCAATTTTATTTGCACATTAATGACCTATTAACTTAATTTCTTTTAACGTCCTTGAGTTTTGCGTTAGCTAAAGTCTTAAGCTGTAAAAGTGCTTGTTCACTGCAGATAGAACTCTGTCGGTTTTGATATCAGATTCAAAACGTTTATCTAAGGCAATGACGTCACTATTTAACATAGCGTTGCTGTTTACATACAAACGTGGCTAAGCTGATTAAAAAATAGCGTAATTATTTGATATACTGTTTTGTGTCACCTTGTGTAAGCTATGTGAAGTTTTCGCTAATTATTTAAATATGTGTATTAGGGAATTGAGATTGAATAGCCATAGAAATACACAAGCATGCTAATATCATAACCAGGAATGATGGATTACGACTACGAACCGACTATGAAAGCCCGACTGTGACACGATTTCTCACACTTTATCACATACATTGCCCGACTACTACATGGTACAAACTCCTCAGATTTAAATACACATAAGACTGTACTCCGATGGACACAGCAATATGATCCGAAATGTTAATAACATAAAGCCTACAAATACTGAATAATAACCCAAAAAAACATAATCTGTATACATACATTTGATCATGTCACTTAGTAACACTTACATTATGTTACTTGGTAATTTTTTTCTTTGCACATATTATGACGTTGATGATTTTGAAGATGCGGCTTCTTGTCTTTACAGAATTGATATTTTGCCATAATGGTGTGAAAGGTTAATTCATCAATGTTGGTGTCGTTATTTTTCCAAATCGCTTTTGAATTTTTTCGTGTAGTTGTTATGAGGGCTGGAAGTTTTCTTTCCTTTGTGCAATAACAAAGGGGTTTGTAGGGGAAAAGCAGCAAGGGGCGCACTCATCCGTAACTTTGTATGGCAAAGCGATCGAAAATTCCAAACAAAATAATGCACGGTTTCTTAAATGCTTGAGTTGGAACTTATAAACGGATCCTTTGACAAAGTTGCATTTTTCAATGGATACTGAAAAATAACCGATTGAATCATACACTTTTTATCTTACTATAATATTATTGTAATTATAACATCCATGGTAAAATGACATTGAACTCTATTGTAGGTTTTAGTCTTGCATTCACTAAGGGGTTACACCACCCTGAAAAAATTAAAAAGACAATATGGATAAAACACATCTAACCTTTTTTTTCTGCACATATTCAAGACTCGGTACAGTTTTAGACCATCGGAAATAAATTTTAAAAACAACACATTTAAATCATACTCATCAATCATAAACGTATTTTATTGCCATTAAGTAAAGAAATAGTTTAAAGTCAAAGTCAAACAATCAAAATTATGAAAAAAGCATTTAGATATTAAAAATGAACGTTTTAAAATATCAAATGTAGATTGCATAAAGTTGATTAAAAATATATGCAATTAAAATCCTTTTATAGGAGCGAGCTACTAGCGCAGACGTAAAAAACATGAAAACGTTAAATACATACTTTATATTAGAAAAAATAGCAATATGGAGGTACACAGCCTTTGTTTTGTTGTAACATAACAGCAGTCTCGATTCCACACAAAATGTAAAATATTTATCTCTTGGATTAGTGCAATGGTCCCATATTTTACTTTATCGCCCCATAGACATAATGCTTGTTTGTGTTTTGGCATTACCTACACGTATGATCAGATGACAAAAGAGCCATCAGTTTCTAGACCATCTCGTGAAAATTGTTCTTTACACTGTAATAAATTGATTAACACAACAATGAAATAGACATAAAATACATTTTTTTTTTAAATATTTATTTAACCCTCGCTCAGTCGCGCATTTTTTGTAACGTGAGTCGTCGCACGGGGTCGCTGAAAACCCCATAATATAAACCATTAAAAAACTTATTTAGATACAATTAAAAGTTAGTTTTAAAAAATATTAATTTACTAATATTTTTTTTATTTTATTTTATTTTTTTTTATGTTTAACAAAATCTGGTTTTTTCTTCTTCTTTTTTATTTTATGTATACCTACTGTATCAAAGATGATGCGAATTAAATGGATATTATTATTATTATTAATAAGAAAGCAACAATAATACAAAACAAAAATAATCATAATGATCTCTTTATTTATTGCTTTACCTATTAGTTTCATAAAATAGGAACAGAAAAGTCTTTCTTTGGACATGTTACAAGGAATAAATAATTTCTTGGTGTTTTTTTTCGTCTTGTGTGGTACACCGATGTGGTGTCACCAAGGATTAATTACCCTGTTAGTTATGGTTTTATGTAGGTTCACAGAAAGAAACGAAAGATACTAACAGTTTTACAGTGCACATTTATTACACAGAATTAATAGAAGAAAATACAGTTAACTTAACTAATTAAACTACGATTGAAATGAATAATGGAAATGAAAAATGAATCTAGTTTGCCCCACAATTTGGGGCAAGAAATGCGCAAAATCGACGTCACGTCACGCAGAAGGTCAAAATATCTCTCGGCTATTATCCGAGCGTGTTCGGTGTAGTTCGGCTCGTTCGTTCGTCCGAGTCGCCCGCGCAGCGTGACGTCATTTCTTCCGCCACAGTTTTACAGTTTTAACTTTATTTTACTTTCGTTTCGTTAGAGTCCTATGCACTATTGGGTGCGGATAAGGTAAGTATTAGTAATAGTAGTAGTAGTAATTATATGCCAACATTTTCCAGATATAGCAAAAATATATCGACGGACGTAAGGAAAAAGTTATATGTGCAAAGAATAATGATATCAAGTGACATAATGGAAATGTTACCAAGTGACATAATAATATTATATCTCACTTGGTATCATTTTCCTTTGCACATATTACGCCGCTTGGAACCATTTTCATTTCATTTTTATATACAAACATACTGTATTGAAATGTTGTAACAACGAATAATTATTTCAAAGTTAATTTAATAATTAAATACTCAATGTCAAATATTATTTTTATTACAACCAGCAACGCTCGAAAGATAATATTTCTAAATTAGATTTCTTTCTGATAACCGTCTTTACTTTAAAACTCTTAGACGTAGCTCCACAACAAAGTAAAATTCAGAGTCCGCTTCACCATACAATTCAAGGTTTTTAGGCGGCTGTTTTCCAAATCGGATTTCATCATGAAATCTCTATTCGGCCATCTTGTTTATTTGGCCAACAAAGGTTGACACAGCGGGTGCGGGTGGTGACGTAGTTAATATTTCGAAAATGTATCGTGAAACATGAGTTCCTGCTAGCGTGATAAGAATTTTATTGAAAGGTATACTTTTGTGACACGATTTATTCCCAGAAGGTGATTTTTACGCGCGGGTGATAAATTGAGCGTTTGTTGAGTCCTTTTTATAGCTTCTGATTAATATGTCGTACAGTGTAAGACTCATGAATTTAGTGTAAATTGAGTTCATCGCGTTCATCAAGTAAGCATTCAAGCTTAATTATAAAAATTCCTTTCTTTGTCCAGGTTTCCAGAAGTTCTATAAATGCCATATTTATTTTTCTTCAGCGAGTCATAAAATAAATAAACAAACACATTTCTATAAACTTGTGGTCCTACGTAAAATGAAATTGATGCCCTCGCTACTCTAACTGAAGCATTTCACAAAAATCGAATGATTTTTTCGTAAAAAAGCACTTTCATTAAGTTTCAAATAATTTTAAGTATTTTAAGGTTCTTCTTTATAGCCTTCATCTTGTGGATTGGTTTACGGCGAGAGTTTGCATCTCAGATCCCAGTTTAAATTTTTACTATATTTTCATACATTTCAGTGAATCGGATAATACGTGGTGGGGCTGGTTAATTTTTATTCAGAATGGACGTAAATCCAATAACGGATTTTAAAAAAAATAACAAACTCCAAAAATTAATACACTTAGGTACTTCATTTTTAAATAAGCCCGAGTTTCACGAATTACCCTTATAATTTATTTTTTTAACAGTAAAATAATTCACATTTTCCCGTATGTTTTAAACTTTAATGACCTACTTTAAAAGTTCCTGGCTACGATTTTCATTACACGCGACACTTTTACTAATTTTCTGCATGGGAAGAAAAAGGAAATGAAGTTTTAGTTCCATTCTTCGAATTTTCTGAAAGTTTTTGAACTTCGTTTGGAAACAATGACGAATTGACCACATTTTTTTCTTTCTACATTAAAACTAAAGAAGAAAACCTGAATTTACTAGTAGAGAGGACATTACGGAAATGAATGTTTTATCATTGAAATCATGTTTCTTAAACCCTGACATAAAAGGAAATGGCATTTATTACTGAGAGTATCAATAGGGTTCTTCCCGATAGCATGAATATCCTTGAAAACGTTATAAATATTTAAAGTATAATTTTACAAAATCCAAACGATATAAAACACAACGATCAAAAATGTTGTTTTCATTTATAAAATTTATGTTTTTAAAAACACGAAAATACGAATGATTTTTTAACACCCGTTATTGGCTAATGACGTCATACCCGTCTACCGTGAAAGGCGTGAAACTCATTCTGTAGTGAGCGCCTATATTATATATATTGCTGTGACGTCACACCGCATGCGCGCTAAATGGAGGATTTTGCGAGCGATTTGAAAAAGCGCTATTTCAATCCGCGCTCGAAGCCGCGAAGAAAATTCATATGACATCGTAAATTTTTTTTTTAAATCTCTTGATATTGTTATTTTTTAATCAATTTTCTGAAATAAAAAATAAAAATCGGAAAGAACCCAATTAACATCATTATCACATTCCCATATCCGCTATGTGCAGCGTTATGAATTCCTCAAACTGCCTCTCGGCGATCGGCCGTCAACTCCCGTGCGTCTTCGTGCGATTGCTTACCTTGACGCAATTTATGGAATCCATATGCTGCACATAGGGAGCAAAAATGCATTGATCACTGAAAATATTCGAACTTTTCGTTAATAACAAGTTAACAAGCATTTTAAACGAAACATAAATAATGTATTAAGGTTTTATTAGATTTATTGATGTTTTATTATGATTACCGACAATTTACTTATCTTCCTGTTAAAAAAGGATTGCAGTTATTCCGAATAAAGAACTCAAAAATTTCGACATTTTCTTCTTAGTTGTTTGATAAATCATTCTGCATTCCGATACTTTTATGAGGACGCCTAACGATATTAACAGGTCACTGAGTAATATTATCAGGACGTTGAGTAATATTATCAGAATGCTGAATAATATTATTAGAACGCTTCGAATTTATCAGGCGACTAAAAGTTTTTAAAAAGAACCGGTTGTGGTCTAGTGGTAGATTCGAGGACTCCGGATTAGAATCTCTAGGTTCGAATCCCACTACAACACACACTTTGTTTCCTGCTTTCTGGCACAGTTATTTCTGACTATTTGAAAGCAGTTCCAAAACTGAAATATTTGAGTATATCATAAGAACTCAAAAGCTTCTTTTTTCATTAAAAAAATATAAAAAAATAATAATAATAATTGTTGAAAGTTTTTACCTTATAAATACCGATTCTGTGATTATGATGATATGTAGTGTAATTAAATATTTATTTTTCATGAGATGCGAAATAATTTATTAAAATTCTTCTCCCTTTGTCTGAAATAAACAATGCGTTGGAAGAAATAAAACGTTGTCATAAAACCAGTTACGTTAAAATCACCTAGTGCATCATTTTATACGTTTTATGTTTTTTACAAAGTATTCTAAATCCACCCAAAGTAGTAAAAAGTGTGCATATTAAATGTCTGTTAAACTTTTGCTATAAAACCACATTGTGATAGTGTACATTGAAACAAGGTAACGTTAGTTCTACGGAATTTCAGCTTTCAAAGCGATTAAACTGAATTTATATAATAACTTCCAGAGTACGTGAATTTCATTGGCTACTCAAACAATGGGGGAAGAAGAATGGGGTTAAATAATTAATAAGAATTATCCTGTCAGATTATCAAAATGTAGGGGAAGTTTATTTTGAACTAATGCTGAATAAACAATAAAATTACTCCTTTAAATATGGTGATTTATTAGATTAATTGGCAAAAATAAAGAAAGAAATAATTTACGTCCTGAAACTTTTGTTAAAATAACATGCAAACCTTGCACATTTTTCTTATCTCCAAGAAATTCTGTAAAATGTGAAAATTAATAAGGCGATGCCATTTTTTATTGATCGGCCTATCTTAGTTTATTTCTAGTCACACTTAAAAAAATAAAGACGAAATTACATAATAAAATATGACGAATTTGTAGGCGCATTAAAGAAACTTTGGTAGCCAAATTACTATGCAAAATCATTAAACCATGTTTTTTTCTCGGAGTTTAGTAGGTCTTTTGCTTACAAGCATTAATAAAATCGATAAACTCGAACGGTTTAAATTGACAACCGAAGAATGATCAAAGCAGGAACTTAATGAAATCGAAGCTTATAAACCATAAAAGTTTGTGTCCGTCTGTTTGCTTTTTTATTTTTCTACTTAGTTAAAACTAATAAAGGATACATAACAAAATATACTTAAGAATAACTTTACAAAATTTTATTTTATTTTATTTATGGGTGTTTATAGCCTAAGCCAATGCACACGGTTGACTTAGTTATTAATTTGATAAAAAAAGAAATAATAACAATTTAATAAGAAGACATGAGCTACCTATGACAAAAGCCATTAGGTGAGATAATACACAAGCATAAATATCTAGTCACATACAAATTGAATATTTCAAGCTTGGCTCCTCCAACATTCTGCACTTCAATTGAGATATCTGCGAAATGCCGGAGGATCCAGAAAAAAACTCAAAGTCACCAGAAGTCTTAATGATGTTGTATAAACCATTCAATAAATAAATTATTACAAAATACCTTCGTAAAACTCAGACACGTACTAGAAGAAGTTTCCAGAATTAAATTAAGTTCGATTAAAGTAATCACCACCTTAGTTCTTCCTTAATTTATGCCAGTTACTATTTACCTCAGCAAACTGCGTCTCGCACATAATGTTTGATTATAATTCATAAATAACAAAACAAATCGTTTTATTGCGTTAATCACTGTGTTGGAAAAACAGAAATGCTTTAAAAGTGTGTATTATTTATTAAAGCTTTTGATTTCCCAGCTCCATTTTGTTTGGTCGCGCGTGATATTAAAGCTGAAAGTTGAGTGATTCTGAAATTATATGGTCAAGTTTATCAAACAGGCTTATAATATTTTTCAGTGCGTTGAAATCTTTCAGACAAACAGTGGATTCAGGAGTGGGAAATTAAATACATCTTAAAAAAGTGAATTAATTTAGAACTTCTTAATGGAAAGTTGTTAAATCTATTTATTTAGAGATCATTAGGTTGTTATAAATTATAAAATTTAAAGAAAACACTGATTTTGAACTACTTTGTTTGGAGTTTATAAGTAACCTAGAATTAGGCAAAATGATGCCGAAACTAGTCGGAACAAAACTCCAAATACAGCTATTAACAAGGTGTTTTTATTTTAATTTTAAAATTTTAAATAATTATTATTAAAGTCAATGCTAAGTATTTTTTTAAAGTGGGTTAAGTTAGGTAGTAGATTTTATAATTATAAAAGAGCTTATCCACCAATTGCAGCAAAATAATTTTTTTTTACAAACTATTACTACTACTCATACCTTCCCTTGTCCGCACATAATGAAGTAGAGGCACTGTATTGGTACACAAAAATGCACTGAATCTTGAAATTTTTTTATATGGAGACAATCAGGCAAATCAGCCTTACGCATTTTTATAAATATTAGTAAAATTATGGTGCTTTAGGAAAGTGTGTATGAAACGAGACTTTAAACATTCAATATTTATCATTATTATAGTTAAATCGTTTTTTTTTTTAAAAGCCGTTATTTAAAAATTCACCAGTCCTATATTTTTTGTACACCCTTAAAATGTAATTTTATTGCTTTGTTGGCTAATTTTTAATTAGAAATCGGGATAGTTGTCAATATTATTTTCCAAGTATTTATCTTTTAACAACATTTTAAGCGTATACAAATACTTGTAGACAAATACTTGTAGACAAATACTTGTAGACAAATACTTGTAGACAAATTACCCATGCTGGGCAAATATTATTGATATCATTATTGGATGAACCTTACCTACACCAATAAAGTTAGATTGCCAAAAAATGCCTAACTATCTTCTCAACAGATGTCACTATAAAAATATTAAAAATCTGTAGAAAAACCAACTCATATGTGGATACTGTACAAACTCAACATATACAGAAATTTAAAAAAATTGTCATATATGGTTGTCAGATGATAGGCGGAATGGGGAATGTTGTAGTACATCAAGTGGCTACTTAACCCAGCCAATGACAGGTCATAAGCCCTGTAAACGCCTAGATAACCCACATTCGTTTCCAGAGTTTCTCTGTCTCTGTTGAGATATCAATAATATCATTTATCTTTTATATATCATGACTGATCATTTTACCTTCATGTAATAAAATGATCAAGAATCACTGCACTTGGTGTACCGATGCAGTACCCTATGCACCATCGGGTGCGGATAAGGGAAAGTAGTAGTCGTAGTAGTATCTTTTATATTATAACATTATCCCCCATTTTAAGTGCAATAAGCGCAACTCCATTAAAACTTATTTATATTGACAGAGTCAAAGTATAAAAATTTATAATCGTATTTTTTCATTTGTCATCCATGATAATAACCACTCCTTCAGTCTTGATAAAGAAATGTTCCGAAATCGGTGGGCGAATAAAAATTGTTTTTATTTAAAAGTTCTAAGAAATCTTCTTCTCCAAATATTGTGTAACACCTACCCGCATACTTTTGCTGAAAAACTATAGTGGAAAAACTGTTTTTAAAATTCGTATGTTCACACGAGTGTAAGATCCCTTCCACGCCAAGGGCGGGAGTGTTATTAAGTCCTAGGAGAATTAATGTGCACCATTTCTTCAATCACCCAAGCAGCATAATGGGCGCCATTTTAGGTCATGTTAACCGCTTTACACTTTGAATAAATTTAAGCGGATTGTGTGACAAAAGCGTTTTTCAAGTTTAACTGAGTCACTTTTCATTTATGTTATTTTCACGACTGTAGTTTTGTTTCGAATGAGTACAATAGAGAAATGAAAACGTAATGTTTCATATTTGCTGTTGGACTGAAATAACTAGCTTTAGTATCTAATAAGTGCTTATCAAAAGAGGCTAAATTGGCAGTGCATAATGGAGTTCTGGTACCAACCCTTATGTATGGAAGCGAAGCATGGAGTTGGAAAAATAAAGGATGAAAGTAAATTGAATGCAGTTTAAATGCGATCTCTCAGGCGAATGTGTGGTAAAACTATGTATGATAGGTGCACTAATGTTGAAATTAGAGCAGAATGCAAGGCTGAGATAAGCATTATCGACAAAATTAAGAAAGGTCTTTTACGTTGGTTCGGTCATGTAGAGCGAATGGATGATGAAAGAACGGCTAAAAAAATATATGATGCGACTGTGCCTGGATGTAGAAGTCGAGGAAGGCCGAGAAAGACATGGCATGATCAGGTAAAACAAGTGCTTGAAAGTGGGCATGTAAGAAGTCGGAATAATCGACGTGCGTGCATGAGACGATGTATGAATGTGGAGGAAGCAAGAGAAGTATGCCAGGACAGAGTGGTGTGGCGTTCTATCCTCTCTGCCTACCCTTTCGGGGAAATGGCGTGATGGTTAGTTAGTTAGTTAGTTAGTTAGTATATTATATTAATTTATTTCCCATTTCTTGAGTTTACTACTTAAGAATCCTTTTAATGCCCCGGTACGCAAATTTGATGAGTAGTGAAATCTAACGTTAAAATCGTAACTTCGAAACACCGTTAACTTTTCTGAAAATATTACCATTTTTAAAAAGACAACTTGTAAGCAAATTTACTAAGGAATGAAGTTAACGCATGGCACAGCACTCACGGGCGTCATTAAATTTAGTTCGAGCCTAGCGATTTATAAACACATATATGGCAAACCTTTTATTGGGCTGTAAAAAAGCCCTTTACTACTAACCGCGGTACTCAACTATATATCGTCGCTTAAGTGGCAACAAGACCTATCTCATTTTTAAAAATCAAATTGAAATAAGTATGCAAAAAGATTTCAATTCTTCTTTTTAACTCTCTCGCTACCAGAATCATTCCTTAAGTAAGTGAAAAAAAACATATTATCTCATTAATTTTTATTTTAACTGTTCTATTTTTTCATTTAACTGTATTGACAGGTATATTATTTATGTGTTTCACTATAATTTTTATAATGGCAACCCCCGCTTATTTTTCAGTTATTTTTTCAAATCGCGAATTCTTGGGGTGCAACTTTGTTCGGCGTCACAAGAATTAAAATATTTTATAAGGGTATGTAAATAGAATTCCTACAAGAGGCGCCACAAATCGACACTTAATTATCACACAAATTTTTGCCCTTCTAACATATAACATTTTTTAAGTCTTAATATGTGAGAAAAATACATTTTTAAAAGAATGTTTTACATGATAAAAGTATAATTAATTTGTTAAAATTTCAATTACTTCGCAGTTGACGAAAGATTTTTTTAGGTGTTACGGTTCGAATCCTACTCTAGCACAACTTGATTCCTGCTTTCTGGCACTGCTATATCTGATTATTTAAAAGTAGCCCCGAAATGGAAATAATTGAGATTATCATAAGAACTCATGTTTTCTATTTGAAAAAATCACTTCCACTTACTTTTCCGTATACGTACCTAATGGTGCATAGGGCACAGCGCCAATCCGAGATATCACAAATGATAAATTTGTATGTGAAAACTCATAGAATAAAAATTTCATACTGACCCCGTCGGGAATCGAACCTGCGACCTCATGCATAGAAGCCCTATCCGTTATCCACTACAACACCAAAAATGAGATAGGTCATGTTGCCGCTTAAGCGACGATATACATTTTCACATACTACAAAGCAAGCCTAACGTTTGACCCCACTGTACAATGAATAATTCATGTATGATTCAATAACGGTGTTATACAATGGAGGAACAACTTTCCTCCAGAACTATTCTGATGTGGGTCTCCTACGCCCTGGCCGTACCCTTCGAGCCAAATCCCGCCTTGGATTAACCGCACACAGAGATTACTTTCCTGTATCATAATGCGCGCATTGTTCGCGAGAGTTTATTATGAAGTTGGGATAATACTTGAGTGTACAAAGGACACTTGAATGCGTCACAATTACGTACCTACGTGCTGGTAGAAACTTCTTTACGTTAACGTAGTCAAACTGCATTGGAAGTATCACAGCGCTGGCAGTACTTCTACGTAAACTTATTCTACAGAACTTACTTATCATATTTATTCAATTATTAACACTTTTTGCCGCTTATCTTCAACACTATCATTCCATGTCTGCATATGTGGAGCATATAGTTTCAACAAACTGTCTCCAAGCTTTGGCGATCGGATCCCCGTGTGTATTTTTGTTATGTTTTTGCCTCTGTTATTGGACCTCTTGACCTGTTGAGGAGGTTGTTTATTTATTTATATATTATATATATTAACAATTATAATAAAAGTAAAACGTAAATTCTTAAAAACCATGTTGTTCATCATTACCATTCCATATGTGATCCTTGTGGATTCCACATACTGCCTCCAAGCCAAGCGATTGGCTGCAAGTTCCCATGCATCCTCCCAAATCAGTTCTACATCCCGCAGTTCTGACGTAAACTGCCAAGAACCCAGTCAGCCGCCTTTGGAAATTTGAACCAGACTCCTGGAATTTGCACGGCCGATTTTAGATGGAAAGTTAATTTAATTATTATTATTTTATATTGTAAATCGATATTCGCTTATCATACATATTTTTACCACACATTCGCCTGTAAGATTGCAAATCAACAGCGTTCAATCTACTTTTGTCCTTCTTTTTCCAACTCCATACTTCGCTTCCATACATAAGGGTTGTTATCAGAACTCCATCATTAATTTAAATTATTTTAAATTTTTTATCATTGGCACTTCCTGTGAATTACGTATGAAAAATATTTTATGTGACACATGGGACTGGCTCTGATGCGTAAAGCTGATCATCTTGCCTTCGCGTTATAAATTGTCAAGATTCACTGCACTTGGTGTACCAAGGCGTATGCACCGTTGCTATCTCTACTGGGATTCGAACTTAGAGACTCCAATCCGGAATCTTCGAATCTACCACTAGACCACAACCCGCTTGATATTCACAAAACTACAAATCCGATCACTATATTTTACATCAGTCATTCCCAATTTCAGTTTTAACCCATAAAACTGAATTTATTGCTACAGATTGTTGATTGTCCGTGTTCATCCATCGCTAAAATGCCAGGGCTCCATACAATAGTCGATAATTCCAAACTTCACCCGAACCAATATGTCAGACTATTCGTTAGCGATTAGCGGGATCCGTTCTCCATTATTGACAGCCGCAATGACGAAATATTTCACTACTGAAATCAACTGCAGTACGATAAATAATTGCTTTGAAAGCGGTAGCTTTGACTGGAATTAACGTATTGATGAATACGTTTAACATTTTATTTAATAATACCACTTTCCTTTATCCGCTCCCAACAGGGCATAGAGCACTGCATCAGTATACTAAGTGCAGTATATATTTATCATTTTATTACATGAAGATAAGATGACCAGTCATACGCTTCAGTACTAGTCTAAGATATAACACATGATATATTGACTATGCGGCCTCCGTAGCGTAACGGCTAAGACGCTGGACTCACGATACGAAGGTTACGGGGTTCGATTCCCGGTGGGAACACAAAAATAAAAAGTGATTTTTCTCAAGCCTAGGTGTTTGTGACGTTATTCTCTCTGTAATTGGGCCTCCTGGCCTGTTGAGGTGTCTATAAAAAAAATATATTAAAAAAATGTTAATATTAAAAATCACATGTAAGTAGATATTTCATGTTGATCCCTTACGGGAATCGTGCCCGCGACCTCATGCACGGTAGCCAAATGCGTTACCACTATACTACGAGGCGGACGATTCAAAAATGCTTTTTACTAATTTTACTCTGTATGTAAGTACTTATCTAATAAGACAGACCTTTTTCCATTCATGTAACAAATTATCAAAGTTTCACTGCACTTGGTATAACAATGCAGTTCCCTATGCACCATTGAGTGCGGATAAGGGAGAGCAGTCGCAGTCAGTAGTATTTAATGTGAATTTTTTATACTGAAATCAAATGGAGTACGATAAATAATTGCTTTGTTTGCGGTGGATTTGACTGGGATTATTAATGTAATGATGAATGCGTTAACACTTTAAAGGGAATTAATTTAAAATGTTGTTTACCTATTATACTGTACATTTTTCAGGTTTTCACATTCATTGGCCACATTGGCATTGAAAAAAAAATGTATCCTTCCAAAAAATAAAGGCTAGTTGTTATTGGAATTCTCAAAGTCAAATTATTTTATTTTATTTATTTTGATGTATATTATAAGTACCAAAGAAGATTTTTAAAATTTGTGAAAAAATCATTGCTTTAGTTCTTAATTTCAATTAGAAATCCAGGAATTACGTGAGAGCGTACCGTTGTTATTGGTTGGCGAAACTGGCTGAATAACAAAAAATACGTAAGCACAATGTTTCTTAAATATATCTAATATTTTTACAAAATTGCGCTTCATAAATAATTTATGCTAATTATTAGTAAATTACTATAACGACTATTAGCAGCTTCCTACATGTAGTAAAACAACCAAAGTCTTTAAAGCAGGTAACTTTCTCTATTACTCTGTGATTTCAGAATGTTCTCGCATTCATTAGTGGGTCCTTTTGTTCTCAGCCCATTAAATAATTAATCTTCTTTATTAACATCCTCACTTCATTACTGCGTAAGTCGATTTAGTTCCTCTATTGCGGTAAAATTGTCCCTCAGAGAATTTATGAATAGGGAGTATGAAAATTTCAAAATGCTGGCTAAATATCATATAAAAATCTCGTATTAAAGCACAAAAAGTGTCATTTTTCAGGAGAAGTATTTTGGGATTTCTAGAAAATATATTTTAAAACAGTGTCAAAATAAAGTTAATTGGAGTAAAGCAAACTGCGGCTAAAAATTACTGATGATAATTCTCATTTTAAATTTGAGGCTTTCGGCTCTCAGGTTCAGAAATATTGCGTATTTTAGAAAACAAAAACTTCATTTTTTGCTTTTTTGCTCATTTTATTTCAATAAGGGGTAAACTTAGTCTAGCAAGTTGTCTTATTTTATCTATCTTATTTTAAATAATTAGATGAATTCATATAAGTACCTTCATATGTTTAAATTATCAACGGTCAATTTCACACAATTTTTACAAAGCAGCTTTTTTTCAAAGCACAATAATATTTTGAGTGATATTGTAGCAATAAACCATTTGTGTTTTTTTTTTCATTTTATTATTTTAAAACGACGCGCCGCATGTCTCAGAAACAGATACAAACAATATGACAAAATATCCAAACTTATTTAAAAACCACCTCGTGGCATTGCGGTAGCGCGTTTGGCTGCCATGCATGAGGTCGCGGGTTCGATTCCCGATGCGAGTCAAAATTGCTTTCATGTAACAAATAATCAAGATTCACTGCACTTTTGTATCAGTGGAGTGCCCTGTGCACCATTGGGTGCGGTTAAGAGAGAGTAGTAGTAGCAGGGCGGCCTCGTAATGACCAAGACGCTGGACTCACGATACGAAGGTTCCGGGTTCAAATCCCGGTTAGAACACAAAAGTTTTAAAAAAAAAACTCATGTCCTGGTATTGTGTGATGTGCTCCCCTCTGTAATTGGGGCTCCTGGCCTTGTTGGGGTGGTAAAAAATTTTTCAAAAAAATTAAAATATTAGATTTTTGTGAATTCTTCGAAAATGAATTCCTTATCAAGGTTACAAAAAAAAAACTTATGGAATGGATAAAACCAAGAATGTTTTTTTTTATTGAATAAGCAATAACAAATTAATTTTTTAAATACTAATAAGTATAATAATTTTACAGGTGCATCAACTAAATATCAAACATTTTACGGTTAGGTAAAGTCTTATGAATTGATGCCAATATAATATATTAATGCTTAAAATCTAACACGCTTTATTAACCTATACACGGTTTATACGTGTATTAAATTCATACAAACATACTCAATAAACCTTGAAACTTTTGCCCATTACAATACGAAGCGAGTCATACCTACTGAACAAGTACGTGAACACGGAATTTATAATTCATTCACGCAACTGTAGAAATCGTGAATAATTGAGTTAACCTGGAGTAAATTTTGATTAAAACAAATTTCATAACTCTAATATGAACATGTACATCAAAATATATTGATTTAAATTAGCTGAATTTAGGTTATTATTATATTTTGTAAAGAAACCGAAAAAAAATAAGATAAACTTTGAGATAAGTGCACGGTTTAAAAAAAAAAAAACCTAATTTTTTTTAACCTGATAAAATACAATAAACAACAATATTTTTATAAAAATATAGCTGTTGCGACAAGTGTGCTTAAACGTTTTTTTATATTTACAGAGTGGAAAAGCTAATTGAAAAATATTATCATAATTCAAAAAATAATGACCAAGATTAGTCCAGATCGTTTACTAAATAAACGCTCTGCTAAAGCCATTATTTCAAAAGTCTGTTTTTGGATTAACATTTCGTTTCTCCTATATGTACCAGATTGTGTATATTACAGTTTTTTTACGTTTTCAGAAAAATATAAGTACATAATATAATGTTCTTATTTCAAGATTTTTTAATTCGTTAATATTTTATATAACGTATTTAAGTTATTTTTAAAACCTCACCAATCTTTTAGTTAGATTATTATCTACATAATTTATATTTTAAAGATTTTTTTACGAATTTAATGAGGAATTTGAATAGCAACTACAAAATTATATTTTACAGTGTTTGCAAAGCTACGGAATACGACAATAATTTAAAAATAAGTAGGTGTGTAATAAATATAATTTGTAGATCATACATTATAAAAATAATTAGTAGATCATACATAATTTAAAATTACGATCAGAAAAAATCTTACTCCAATTCTTCAAATCCTTCAATACTTTCTAGACTTCTTATCCGCACCCAATGGTGCATAGGGCACTTTATTGGTACACCATGTGCAGTGTATCTTGATTATTTTATTACATGACGGTAATATGATCAGTCTTACGCTTTAGAACCAGTCCAAGGTACCACACAAGAATTTTTTGAGGTTTTTGTCTAGAAAATCGATTTAAAACATTTGGAGTTGAACTGTTTTGATTTCTGAGGTTCAAATATTTACGCGTCAAAAGAAGTTTTAACCCTCTGAAGCTCTACATTGTTATAAAGTAATTAAAGTCTCGTAAGACGATTGTTTACCCAATTTTCAAAATGGTAGGGGATTGTATTTTCCGGCCAAAAAGTGGCCAACTAATGGGAAAACTATTTCCATTTACAGTGGAATCGTTCAATTCTTTTTTGTTGAACTTGGCAAAACTATGTGCTTCAATATTTGCCACTTAAAAACTACCATTAATTACACAATTTGTAAAATACTACATACTCCTGATTCTTTGAAACTCAAGTCCGTATAGTTTTATTATTATTTATTTATTTAAAATTATATGTCTAAAAACTTACATTACTGGTGACCTATTTCATACATTTCTGGGGTTATTGAATAGATAACCAGAAAAACGGAAGATAAACTTTCATCGACCATCTTCTTAAGCATTTAAAAAGAGATGGTTATTAAAATTGAAGATTATTTTTTAATATTACAGTCCTTTCGATTTTAAATATTTTTTCCTATTCCCTTGAAAGGGAAATAATTATTTATGCAATAAATTATTTTTTAATTTACTAGTAGTAGCATAGTTGTTTCACATAGATAATTAAAATTTTATTTTACCATACAAAATCATACTTAGGTATTCATTTACAATATTTGAAGTTATTAGAAGCAAGTTATTAGTTGCAGGAATTACTTAGATATTTGCGAAAAACTGATAATTTTTCCAAGTATGTAGCATTATGGTTAATGTGGATTCATATTCAAATGACCGAAAAATGATAATTTGAAATGAAAAACAAAAAAAAGGTATAATTATTTTTTTCTTAAGATGAACACTTGAAAAACTAGACATTTCTAGTTATTTTACAAAAAAATGGAATAGTCTAATTTTGCATAATAAGAGGAAGGAGAATTCTAGCTTTGCTAGTCAAATATATAATCCTCAATGTCATGTTTCAAGGAGGTGATAATGATGGGTCAAATAGGACGATTCAAAACAAAAATCATTTTTATATAGTAGGTACCTACATCATGAAAATCGCGTGTAAAAACTCAGCTACTTCAAAACGTGGCAAATATTAGGCAGTAGTTAATTTTTATAAAACTGTTTATGTGAAATAATCACCCTGAGCATGTGAGAAAAAGTTAAGAAAATACACCCCGAAACCTTGATACCTACATCACAACGTTCTTGAAAATTTAATCGATAGTGGTAAAAAATGTTTGAACTAAGAAAATGTAACTGAATTGTATGAGGTAAAGGTACATTGTTAATTTTAAAACCCAAAAATACTCTTAATGGAGTACAGAAATGTTATTTGGATAAAAAAAAACTATTCTTTGAGGGTGAACCGTTTCAGTAGCTTTAATGGAGAGGGTGTGGAAACAATGTTCACAAAACGGATATGGAAAATTTTATCTCGATAACGACTCCATTACCTTCAAAAGGCATTTTCTTATTTTTCATTCAGTGCCCTTGCAAATTCTAGTGGGCGTATTCCAAAAACACTTCGATTCGTTTCACTAATGTGGGTGACATTTACTCTGCATTTCATCATCAATCAATCCATTTTGATATGTTTATAGACAACATGGAAATTTACAAAAACCTACTCAGAATTATACGAATAAAACATCAAATATGCCAATTTAATATAAAACAGTCCCATTATTACCAAATCATAAATAATATATTAGTACATACTTACTTTTATTCCATAAAATATAGAATATGCACGACCACGGGTTTCGGGAGTACCGTTCTCCCATCTACTGGAGCAAAAAATCTTCTATTTTATTTCACAATTAAGTGTTAAAAGGTGAATGATGATTCAAGAAATAAAACAGTTACAGTTTTACGTCTACTTTATAGAAATAACTACTTAAATGCAATGTTTATTTTATTTTTACAAATTCAACCCATTAGATATCAATAAACTTTTTCCCCTTTTGTTTTCTGTGTTGTTAACATGTTTATCACACGAAAATCTATAAAGTCAAGTAATTTTTGTTTTAAAAATCTGAATAATAAAAAAGACAACAACATTTTTTTTTTTAAATGCTACTTGGAAAGTAAATTTCAAAAGTGGCTTTGCTTTTCCCAGGAAAATAAAGTAGCTTTGCTTGTTTTAAAAAAAGTTTTATTGCACACATAGATTCAAAACAAAAGCTCGGAAAACAAAAGCTCTGGTCGGTAAAACCTGTTCAGTATCGATCTTCGTACCGACCACTAAAGCTGCAAAAAACAGTAGCCTTTTAATTAGATTTTAAACTACCTGTCAACAAACTTTTTCAACCAAATTAAATTATTACTGACAACAAAAAAATACAATTAAGGTATTTTGTCCTGTTCAATAAAAATATTATCGTGAGATTTAATTATTTTTTTAATTAAATGTTTTATGTAGGTACCTACTTAATTTTTACTTATTGAATTTTTATCAACTTACTACAACATTTCAGTACTACAAATTTTAGCTCGATTTGTGTACATTATCGGGAAAAATTTAGTACATAATACATAGTTTTTCTTCGTTAACTCGTGAAATCACGAATCTTTTTACGTTTCACCTACCAAGCAACGTAAAATTTTGTCACCTAGCTTTTAAATAAACAGATACTTCCATATTGTAATTGTAAAAGGAAAATAATGGAAAACTCAAAACTTTATAACATGCCGTTTTCAGTTTTTGCTGTATATTAACAAAACCGTGGTTGACCTATTTCCAAAAGTTAGAGATGAGCTTTTAGAACGGATATGACACAATTTGTATATAAGTTAGTACGGGTTAGCAAATTTGTGAGACGAGGCTTCATTCTTAATTGGAGCCATTTTGCCCCAGTAAGGGTGAAAGGAGCCACTTTCCTACAACCCCTAATATTATGCAAGTCACCACCGAGTTACATACCTTCCCCTGCAGAACCTTAATACGTTTCCTTTCCTTGTATTACAAGTTTACATAAGTTCCTATGCGGTGGGTGTTAACTCCACTGAATACCTTTGTAAATGTAGGGCAATATTAAGCCCATGTATTATTTCATGGGTTTAACATTGACTTATATAACAAGATAGCGTGTTTTCATATGATGTATATTATATTCTACTCATATGCATAAATATAACTATTATGCATATGAATATGTAGACTTATTAATTTTGCTTACTTTTAGGAGTGGCTATTGAATTCTATAAGATTTTAAATGTTTGTTTATAGATATTTGAAATATTTATTTTCTAATACTGATTTTGAGATCTCTTGACTAATTACATCTACTCTAAGTTCTCAATTATTTTTGTATAAAACAAAATGGTAATATTTTACTATTGTAGTAGATTGAAACTGGTCAATGATTTAATAAATCAATAAGAAATCGTCGGTAGAATTATAAAAAGAATACGATTAATTTAAATATATTTTTCAGTTAAATTAATAGTAAATTGTTTTGTATTTTTTAAAATAAAAAATTCACCCCATCATTCACTTTTTCGATAACTTCCTAATTATTATTGTTTATAAATTCGTAATTTCGATGGCATTTCAAGCTGATGGTCAATTTATAGGTATAATTAAGTAAAGTTTTCAGGTTATAAATTTACGGATAAAATAAAACGGAAATAAAAAATGAAAGTTCATTGAAAAAAATAAGTCATGCTTAAAACGGAACATTAATTTATTAATTATTTAACATGGCAAATCCACGTAATACAAAGCACCTGCCACTAGGTAAAAACAAGTGATTAGTATAAAACTGCTTATGGAATGCTAACGAAAATGTTTTAAATGTAAAATTCTAAAACTTTTTCCATAATCCATCATGTTCAAGATGCTAATTTTTAGGTGTAAACTTGAATAATTCAAATCACGGCTTAAAGTGAAGAAAAAATGCTTATTTTCTACAATAAAAGGAATTATTCATCGTTCAGGTGACGCTTATTTCATTTTATATTCTTGTTAACGTGAAAAGCTATAATACTTGAAGTTTAATACAAAGCCTGAAAAGGTTTTGATTACGTACTAAAAACTCCATTTGTGACGTCGTAAATATAATTTTTTGTTGGAGCTTTTCTGGGTAGTTACACCATGTGTTATTCATTTTTTCTCTAGTGACATAATTACTAACAGGTACGTAGGTGCGTAGACCAGGACCAATGTTTTTTTACTAAGGACGTACAAATATAAAAATTGGAGATAATTTTCATCTATAAATCATTAAATTAAATTTAAAATTTCAATTTTTCCCTTTAGGTTTTTTTTTTCCTCTTAATTATATGTAATAAATAAAACACCTTTTTAGTTAGACCACTATATAAGTGGTTTTTTTTATTAAAATGCAATTCCACCAAGAAATGTCAGTAGATAATCTCAATAAATTAATTATATTTGTTACTGAGGTCCGTTTTTTCTTCTCCCGCGGTAGTTTGCTAGGAAAATAGAGGCTAGTAGAATAAGAGTTTAGATTGAAAGAACATTCTATCAAACAGAAGATCTTCGTCAGTAAAATTTTTACTTTGCATAAGTTAATTGAAATTTAAAAAAGATTTTTTATTATATTTTTTTAGTAAAACGAATAACATATCCGATGGCGCTGCTAAGCGGTGCAAAAGCAAAGGCAACAGGCGATTTATTTCACAAATCGGCCATTTTGTGAAGAAAATTTTACTTTCCCGCCACCGCACCGGCTAAAGCCCTAAATTTGAATGGTGGACCCTTATCATCCATCGCGCTTGCCGTTATTTTAATGAAATGATTGTTTTTTTTAACGATTGTTTACAACAATGGTATGAAACGCATGAAACACTCAATCTGGAAGGAGAAATCGCGGTGAAAAAGTGTTGGCATAATTTGAATTTGAATCGCAGTATACACAAGCATAAATCAAATATTTTTCAAGGTTTTTCTGTACTGTTGTGATTGTAGTTAAAAGCTTTCCTGTTTTACGGCTTATTACGATTTTATGGTGTAAATACGTGGCACCCTTTCACGAGTCTATTAGTGTCTAGTTGCCGAAACAATTTTTTTTTGTAATTGAATGCGCTTCTTTCAGTTTATTTGTTTTTGTTTTGCTTCTCAGCAGATACAAAATATAAGGGTAATTTTCTTTTAAAAAGCAGCTAGCGCAATTATTAATGCATTTTTCATGCCTTAATTGGTATTTTCTTTCACAAAATAATTTCTCTCTTACGTACGAGTGGTTTAAAATTAATTGTGATTAACTATTACGGGTAATGTATATTTTACATTGGTGCAATATCCACTAACTTTAAACAAATAAGTAAGCTGGAATGCAAATCTAAAGATTCAACAGATAAGACAAAAAGATATCACATTTAAATGTTTAAGTGTTCTTACTGTGCAAACCAAATTTGAAACTTTTCATTTGTTTATCTAAACGTATTTCTTATTTTCGTTTCTTTTATTTTTCTTCTTAGTTTTTTTTTCTTTTGTCCTCAGTTTTGCAATTATTTAAGTGACCCAAATCAGAAGAGGAATGAGGAATACCAATCCGGCGGGAAACGAAAAATCAAGACCCATTTCATTCCGCACTTTATCGAAGTTAACTCGGTTAGTAACTCAATACGAAAAAAACTCTTGGCTTAATAATAAATAAATAAGTTATTGAACTGAGATAAATTTACAACATTATGACTGATAATAATGAATTGATATGAATTTTTTTTTCATTGATTTCATAGAAGACAAAAATAATATAATATTTACAGTGTTAATTAATTAAAACATATAAACGTAATAATGACATCGGATAATGATTCTGACAATAATTTAATATATGACATTAATATGATTTAATAGACTGAATGCTGTTGAAATGCGATCTCTCAGGCGAATGTGTGGTAAGACTATGTATGATAGGTGTACAAATGTCGAAATTAGTGCAGAGTGCAAGGCTGAGATAAGCATTACCGACAAAATTAAGAAAGGGCTTTTACGATGGTTTGGTCATGTGGAGCGAATGAGTGAAGGAAGAACGGCTAAATGAAGTTAAAATGCAAGCGCGCCTGAATGTAGAAGAAGGCCGAGAAAGACATGGCATAGCCTAGTACGTCAAGAACTTGAAAGTGGTCATGTGAAAAGTCGGAATAATCCGCGGATGTGCATGAGAAGATGTATGAATGTAGAGAAAGCAAAGGAAGTCTGTCAGGACAGAGTGGTAGGGCGCTCTATCCTCTCTGACAACCCCTACAGAGAAATGGTGTGATGGTTAGTTTGTTAGTTAGTTTGTTATATGAATTATTTGTAAATTTTGCTTCTAGCATTAATTTTCAACAACCTGAATAATTTTTAAAGTACCATATACGTATTTCAATACATTTTTTCGAGTTAGTCTGATGTCAGACGTCGCATCACAGACAAACGTAAGACGAGTTTACGACAGCGGTGGTCGTAATTCGGGGTAGGAAGGATCTAATTGGACCAGATTAGGGTTGCTGTCTCTGTTGTCATTCTTGTTACCAACTTTTAACACAGTCCTTGAGTAATTTACCAAAGAAAGTAGGCACAAATGTCCTGGGTGGTTATTTCCGTCCTTACAAAATTACTCCCTGCTAAGAAAAGGCATACTTTGTTAAGTTGTAAACAAAGAAGTTAGTTTTTCTAATTATTCGCAATGACAAGAAGGCAAAATTATCTCAAGTTGTTACGTATAAACTTTTCTTATGTGCAAGAGTTTTCGGTACTTTTTTGATAGTTTGGGTAGTACTGTGGATCTAAAAATTAATTATATTATGTTATAGGGGGATTCGGTCGTAGCACGTGGTGTTAAAATCAATTTTTATTTAAAGCTGATGTTTTGATAGCGAATGCCGAGTAAGAATTGACGATGTTGTCTTAAATTGGTTTGAGGTCACCACCGGAGTGCGACAGGGTTGCGTCCTTGCCCCATTTCTGTTTATAATCCTCTTTTTATCCTGAGGATGTCAATTCCGCCACACCGAGGAATATCCATCTCCCCCTCCCAAAAGAACTGCGACCTGGAGTACGCTGATGAGGCCACAGCTCGTGTCAAGATGCCCAGATCCCCCTGGCTTTGTCGGGACGAATCATCGAAAGGGTCGAGAGCTTCAAATACCTGTGAGCCCAAGACAGCAGACTTCTGAGTTTGAGAATCGGTGTCTTAGAAGAATTTTAGGTGTGCGGTGGTTTGACTTTGTAAGGAACACAGATATGAGGCAACGGACACAGCAACCCTTGGTATCTACTGTCATCCGGCGAAGGCGTTTCGGCTGGCTACGTATGTGTACTACGCATGCCTCCCGAGAGCATTAACCATGCTTGCCTATTTTACAAGGCAACAGGTTCTCGGCAGTTTGCGTCAGAGCTGCGGGACGTGGACTTGACTTGAGAGGATGCACGGGAGCTGGCGGCCGATCGCTTGGACTGGAAGCAGTTTGTGGATTCCATATGCTCCACATAGGGAGCGGATATGGTTTGATGAAAATGAATAAGGTTAGTCATATGAGAAGAGTTTTTGATAATTTCAAGAATGCAAAAACATCTCAAACGGGTCCAAAACAAAGCATGAAAACGAATTTGCTGTGTATTACTCTTCTTCTTCTTCTTCTTCTTTCACCACGTTCGCTCCTATGTGGAGCACGTGGACATCACAAGATCCCTCGTCACGCTTATACTCGATCAAAATAAAAGTCCGACTCTCTAACTCCTGCATTGTGCCGGCCCCCTTTATGGATGCAAATCCTGGCACCCACAAAAAGGTCAGAATGCTCGCTGGTTGAGTTTTGAGAACAAATGTCTGAGAAGGATACTAGGCAATAGGAGGTTTGAAAAAACGTTGAAAAAAAATGAAATGAAATGGTTTGACTTCATAACCAACGCACAAGTATTATTTAATCACTACTGAGTTGAAAATTTTTGATGAAATTGGTGGAGTAAAAATTAATAATAATAACGTAAACCTGTATTGGTAGAACGCACGGGAATTGGTGTCATACCGCTTGTCTTGAAGACAGTTTGTGGAATCCATATATTCCACATAGGAAGAGGAAGAGGATCAATGACAATAATTTAATAAAAAAGTTCAAAATATAAACCATTTTTATGTATGGTAGTGAAGCGTGGTGTTGGAAAAAGAAGGATGAAAGTAGACTGAATGCTGTTGAAATGTGATCTCTCAGGCGAATGTGTGGTCAGACCATGTATAATAGGTTAACAAATGTCGAAATTAGAGCAGAGTGCAAGGCTGAGATAAGCATTACCGACAAAATTAAGAAAGGGCTTTTACGATGGTTTGTCATGTGGAGCGAATGAGTGAAGAAAGAACGGCCAAAAGAAGTTTAAATGCAAGTGTGCCTGGATGTAGAAGCCGCGAAAGGCCGAGAAAGACATGGCATGACCAAGTACGTCAAGTACTTGAAAGTGGTCATGTGAAAAGTCGGAATAATCGGCGTATCTGCATGAGAAGATGTATGAATGTAGAGGAAGCAAAGGAAGTCTGTCAGACAGAGTGGTATGGCGCTCTATCCTCTCTGCCTACTCCTACGGGGAAATGGCGTGATGGTTAGTTAGTTTAGTTTAGTAAGTTAACTATTTTTTTTACAAAAGAAAACTGATGATTTTCTTTGTAAAGCCTGCCGTAATACGATATATTTATCGTGTAAGTCACTATAATAATACCAATAATTGTATTACACAATACTTATTAAAAAATCTGAAGATGTCACTACCGAAACGAACATGCTACTGCTTTACCTTATCCGCACCCAATAGTACTTAGGGCACTGTATCGGTACATTAATTGCAGTGAATCTTGTTCATTTGTTACATGATGGTAAAATAATCACATTGTTATCACAGCAGAAAAATCTTTACAAATAACAAACATTCTTAATAACAAGTGCCATGATCCATCAACTCATTTTCATCACAGTTCCGGCATATTCCCCGAACAGAGAACAGTAGCTAGTCTAATAATACTTGGACGCATTATGTATCGAGAAATTTCCATTTAAAGAGGGCCGGATCCCGCGGGGCGAGCGTCGAGTTACGGGAAAATTTCAGCGGGAAATCGAACGGAAATGACAATGTGGAGAAAGTTATTTCCATTTCGTCATCACTATAGTCACATATCTACAAATTATGACATCTATATTTGCGTATTGTAAAAAGACTGTACACCTACGTCATTTTATTTTTTAAAAAAACGGTAATTTCTCCGATTAAATTAATTGATTTTTAAAATAACAACATTTTTTAAATAAATACAAATACAAATACAAATAACTGGATTATACCCATGCTGGGTACCCATGCTGATATCAGCCCAGCATGGGTATAATCCAGTAATTTGTCTACATGTATTTGTATTCATTTAAAAAATGTTGTTAAAAAGGTTTACTGGTTAAAAATATAAAGCAAACAAAAAATTGAAGAAGACATCTTCAGGCGTCTTCTAAAGTAAATAATAAAGCTCGGTAGAGCCTTACCTACACTAATAAAATATGATAGCCAAAAAAAATGCTTTACAATCTTCTCAACAGATGACACCGCATAGAAAAATTCTGTAAAGCGGAACGACGAAGACAAGTTCAATATATAGTAGTTCCAAAATTGTCATATATTATTATGGTTATCAGATGATGGGCCGAATGGGGAATGTTGTAGTACGTCAAGTGGCCACTTAACGCATCTAATGACAGGTCATAAGCCCTGTATACGCCTAGATAACCCACATTCGTTTCAAGAGTTTCTCTGTCTCTGTTGCCATATCAAAAATATCTGATTTTTTAAATGTTTCGTATCATTGGTACACATGTTTAAAATGTTGATATGTTTAATTGGTTTGTCTACCTTATGGTGCAGTGAATGTCATGCATGAGGTCACGCGGGTTTGATTCCCGACGGGGTCTATCCGAAATATGTTTTTCAACGTGGTTTTTTAAATATTTTTATTATTTATATTAAATAAATTAATTACACGTATTTCCCATGAGTTACATTGTCATTATGGGACTTAAAATAATATAATTTATGATAACATATTCACGACAGAACACTCGATTATATAAATTTAAAATCACAAATACACTAACATGCTAATTATCACTTTGTACATACTGCACTGAGATAATACTGCTTAAGGCTGTCAGCTACATTATTAGATCCTCTAATACACTGAGGAAGCCTGTTATACCTTCTCCCTACAAGTCAGGTACAGCAGAAACTTTAGACCAAATATTGTAGTACGAGTATCAGGTGGATATAGTTTGTGTCTTTGTCTTGTGTTGTAACTGTGAACTTTGCGGGTTATAAGTTAGTGTAGTGAGTATGAGTGTGGGCTACTTTCCTTACGATTTGAATCTGAGTAAATGCAATTTCGTCATAAGTAAAGTGCTTAAAGGTAAAATGCCGGTTGTAAATGTCTTTATTTGCATTTCTATTGGAATAGTTCATATTTAGTCAAATTGCTCTTGTAAACATCTGAAAAGCTCAATCCATCTTGTTTTGTTATATGTACACCAAAGAATTTACTTGTTAGGGTTTATTATTACAAGATAATTGATAAATTTTCGAGTTCCACAGAGAGCTACTAGGTATAATGCTTTGTTCCAAAAAGAAAATACCCATACTAACATGCATTACCATAGTTTAAGAAATAGGCTAGCAATTATTGGCAACAAACTAGGTGATACCATCGATATCTTTCACTCCAATGAAATGCAGATTAAACATAACCTTACAAAATATTTCCTTAAATAAATATTTTCATACTCCTGTACTGTACTCTACTGTACCATAAGATAACTATCAATATTAACGACATTACTGTGTATCACCGAAAAAGTGATCCCTGTTCGATTGACTGTCCATAGATTTTTTGTTTTTTTTTAATAGTCTTTATTATAATTTTACTATAGTTATTATTATAATTTTATTTTATTGTTTTTCTTTTCCTTTATCTTAAAATCATATTATGTATGCCTGTATTATTATGTTAAATTATGTATGTACATTGTACATATGTCGCTTTGGTACTGATACTTACATTTGTTTTGTAAAAGCCCCATGGGCGTGAATAACTAAATAAATAAATAAATAAGTTTGTGGAATCCATATGCTTCACACAGGGGAGGGGATATGGTATAATGATGATGATGATGATGATTACAAGATATCAACATCTCTCAACATACCCTCATATTATAGAAAACAGATACGTTAAACTAATATTTATGATGATACAACATAGTATTATATTATATAATGTCCATTGCATTGCATTTAAATTAAAAGCCTCCACTCGTTTGCGAGTGATTTTGATCATTTAACATAAAGATATTTTCATATCCTTCAATGATATTATGTTACATATGATATTTGTTACATATTGCTTGTATTAACCAATGGCATTAGTTTGATAACATCAATATTGGATTAACACTGATTGGATACAGAACTCACGTGTTTGATACAAATAGACAAACAGATATCTAATTTATTCGGTTAGCTGGTATTGAAATAACTCGGAGTTATTGCAAAACATGCTTTGAAATTTAACGAGCATACTTGTAAAGGATTGGGGTGAAGCTAAATTAGGTGGTAAATTCACAGACCAGCCCACCCAGCCTAGAGGGTTGGTTTTGGAAAATTACTGATCTAAATATGACAACGGTTTATTGTGGTTAAAACTAAAATTTTATACCAACACCACAAACCCCCATAAAATTGTTTTATTTGTAAATAAAATAGCTAGATAAAGTTAGTAATAAAATAGTAATAGCGTGTATTATTTTCAATATTTATTTGTTACGCGAAAACCACTAAATATTCGTTTAACTAAGCGCATTTTAAACGGTACAATAAACTGTACAGTTTCTTGTGCAGTTTGTAAACTGTGTCGCATAAAGCAAAAAAACTGTATGGAACATTCAATGGTCGACGTGACGTTTGACTGACCTGTCAGAATTCTTAACACTGGTAACACTGACCTACTGTTATAATATATTATTATCTATTCATTAGCACTTAACTGTCATCTAACAAATACTCCGTGGTATCGACGTGACCATTAAACTTGCATTAAACCGACTAGAACTTAAAACAGGACTTTTACTGCTGCCCCAGCCGGAGATCCTCACACTAACAGTTAATGTTTTTTTAAATGAAAACGTTTAAATAGATATTGATATATTTCATGCTTTTAAACACATTAAAAACAAATAACACAATAAGGTTCTTCCCGATAACACGAATATTCTTAAAAACGTTATAAATATATTTAAAGTATATTTTTACAATTCCAACGATATAAAACACAATGATCAAAAATTTTGTTTTCATTTATAAATTTATGTTTTTAAAAACACGAAAATACGAATGATTTTTAACGCCCGTTATTGGTTAATGACGTCATTCCCGTCTATCATGAAAGGCGTAAATTCATTACAAAGTGAGCGCCTATATTGCTGTGACGTCACACCGCATGCGCGCCAAATAAAGGATTTTGCGAGCGATTTGAAAAAGCGCTATTTCAAACCGCGCTAAAAAATTCATTTGACATCGTAAAAATTAAAAAAGGTTCACTTGATATTGTAATTTTTCAATCAATT
Source organism: Micrasema minimum (assembly GCA_022494985.1). NCBI lineage: Eukaryota > Metazoa > Arthropoda > Insecta > Trichoptera > Brachycentridae > Micrasema > Micrasema minimum. The sequence goes on along the minus strand of JAGVSP010000054.1, from coordinate 5,045 downwards.
TTTTGAAATTAAAAATAAAAAATCGGTAAGAACCCAATTACAATATTAGCTGTATTAACAATTTTATGTGTACAAACGTACGGTAATAACTAACAATCGCGCTTTAAAAATATGCATATTAAGCCTGTCTTTTGACAGGCTGTACAGTTTTCTGAACCAGAAACTTTACAGTTTTCAGTTCCGTATAAAGTACGCATTAGGCATAAAACAAAATTTATGGTATTACCAAAAGAATTTTGTAAAATGACGTGTTTTATCCCATACAAAATAGAAAAATGAAACAAATTAGTGGCCCACAAAAAAATTATTTTATTTTTACTATAGTGAATTAAATTAATAAAATAAAAGCTGGCGGTCTTATTAATTACCAACGATTTAAAATGGTTTATAATTATGACTAATTGTTTTTATTTCGCTACTGCCTTAAGTTTAAAGTTATTCTGAAAAGTGAAAAAAAACTTGCATAATTTTTTTTAAATCGGTCTACGTACCTATTTCCTTAGAAAATACTTTGAAGTATGTGTATTCACTATCAATAAATCTCTTTAAGGTCATCTCAAGACTGCTACTCTCGTGAAAGTATTAAGATTCAAACCATTTTCTGGTTAACATAAAAGAAAAACGATTTTTCACTATCAGAAAATGGGGTAAATTATTTCATCGTGATCCAAAATTAAGTGAGATAATTAATATCGTCTCTACTTCTTAAGAATTTGTAGGGGGAAACGAAAATAACTAACCGCATTTTAAGGAACCACGAGAACTTGTGAATAAATTGAAGATCCTTTAGCAGACTGAACTTCGGATTTCGATCGAATAGTACGTGATTTTCTGGCAGAGTTTCTAGGGCCTAGTTGTTTGATCAGAAGTATGAATTTTTGTTCAAGTTTTATTGAATATTGTTTACAGTATTCTAAAGTTTTTTCAAGGATATTAAAAAAACGATTCCCTACAATATTTCTATCTTCCTTGGGCTTTATGTAAATATTTAGTTTTTTAGGTTGAATTAACCACTAACGACAAAATTAGGAACAGCCTCTTACGATGGTTTGATCATGTGAGGCGATGGATGCTGAAAGGATGTTAAAGAAAGAATGATGAAAATTAAGCTGGATGTAAAAGTCAAAAAAGGCCGAAAAAAATCTAAAACATATGTTATGATCAATTACAGCAATAAATAAAAAGTGCACAGAGTGGTGTGGCGCTCTTTGGTTATACCTTTGTGAGTATACCAGTTTAATGTGGGTGCACAGAGAGAGAAATGAAAGGTACTTACGGTTTTATACTACACGTTTATTTCACAATATTTCAAAACTAATACAAAGAACTTAACTAATTCAACTACTGATTGAAAAGGAATGATGAAAAATAAATGAATAAAAATGAATCTAATTTGCCACAATTTGGCGGCAAGGAATGCTCGGCAAAAACGACGTCCTTTCACGCAGATAGTCAAAACATTTCTCGAAGTTACCCAAGTGTTTTCGGGGGCGCTCGGCTCTGGATCCGTTCGTTTGGCTTCGTGCGCGTGACGTCATTGCTTCCGCCACAGTTATTTTCTCTCTGCCTACCTCTTCGGGGAAATTACCTAATTAGTAGGTTTTGTATACAAACTATGAAAGTTTTGGCATTTACAGGAAACATGATCTGTCACCAGCTGGGTTTCGTAATAACAATAAACCACCTATAGTACTAGAAGTCTGAAAGCTAGGTATGGAGTTGTTAAATGGAATCTAATCTGACTGATCGTAGTCTGTAGATAATCTGTTTATAATAAATACTTACATTCTGAGCATTTAATGAATATTCAAATTCTATGCATAAAATTTTTGGACTTGGCTAAGACTGATTTTAGAAATATGACTTTAAGACTCAATTCCATTATTTATTACAAAGATAATTTTTAAAAGTTTACTGTAATTCCTATCTAACAACCAGGCCTAAGCGTTGTGAAACAGCGCAATGATTTGTGATTTGTGGAATTCGGGAGAACAACTGTTCCGCTTTTAAAATGCCGGATTTAAAAGTAGATTGGTTAGAATTTAGTATTCTGAGAAAATTATTTTGACATCTTCTGTCAATTTTGAATTTCGATTAACAATCCCTTCGCTTTAAAAATACATCCATAACCATACTAAAAGATTATATTTTCGAATCGCGAAATTTTGATCTAATCGTTTTTACTTATTTTTACAAAAAAGTCAATTCAATTATTCTTCCTCTTTACTCTTTTTTCCTTATGTTCATCTTAGGGTACATTTTGTATACAAAGAACAATGTATCTTTAATTAGTGTATTTTTCAAATATATGCAGATGGCAACCGAATTCATACTCGTAATATCATAGAAAACGTACTATCATTATATGCTGGTTTAAGTATGCAATCTTATGATATTTGCTCATATTTCCAATTTGTAAATATTATTTCTTATAAAACCTAAGCAGCTTGTGTTTAAAAATAGGAATGAATTCGTGGCGGAGTGGGGGTCCGAACCGGGGATCTATGGACTCAACGTCTGCGACGCTACCACTGGGCAAACCACCCGTTTAATTGTTTATTTTCGCTATCTCAGTTTTTTTTACTAATTTTTCGTCTGTGGTTGATTAGCTTTAATTGAATTTATAATGAACGAACTAACATAGCTATACACTTACCAATGAATGAATCTAACCGCCCCTTCTAAGGTAGGTACTCAGGAATTCTGAATATTTCATAGATTTGGGTCAAAGGCAACTCGACTGCTGACAGAATCAAGTCTACTCAGATGATTTGAATGCCAGAATACATATTATATTATATCTTTCTGTACTCTATTCAGCCGTCATAAAAAGGAGTTGCGTATGACAATTTAAGGTATTCGAAAATTATTGTTACCTGAGCGTCTTTAACCCGTAATTTACGGGTTGAAATGTTTTTTAAATTATTATTCTATGGGGTTTTAACACATCATTTACGCATGTCGCACTTCAGCAGGACAAGGGCATACTTATTAAAAATTCTCAAAATGAGTTAAGTATGCCTATGAATTTTAACATCATCTCTTTATTTGAATATATTATATGAGTATATCTGATAAATTTTAAAGAGTTTAGCTAGTAATTTTTACTATCTCAGCAAATTTAGTTCCTAAAAATATAGCAAGTCTATTAAAATGTCTAATGAAAAATGACAAAATGTGCAATTGTGCCTTGTCCTGCGAAGGAACGATGTGTTTAATAAAAATCTCGTATTTAAATAGGAAACGTGTTTTCAACTCTCCTCTCTCTCTTTACGAAATCATGGTATTGTACTTTACTATAAATTGTCATAAAAACTAAATCAAAACTGCGTATCTACATCGGACTAGTAAATAACGACTTAAAAATTATAACTTATCTGTTTTATGCTTAGTGTGGATAAGAAAAAGGTAGTAATTACAAAAAAATTTTCCTTAAAATTTATTTTTATCAACAACTGTTACATTTTTTACTGATGCCTTTTAAGTGACATTTTCTCAATTTCGTCAATTTGTTATATAACGTGACTCTTTATTCTACATCAACTGAATTCCAAACAAAAGCGGTTTCGGTAGCTGTCGCCTACTGGGAGCTAAGCTTTGTAAATAATTAATACATGCAAGATTGTAAAATTTGATACACATTTACATGGCATTTAATAAAAAAATTATACCCAGGTTTGAAAAATTGCCAGTACGATGTTTCGTTTTACTTTCATGTTGAATAATGTCATTTCAAATATTTTAATATAACCAATAAAAGTTAAATAAAAATACTTGGTACACCTCCACTTTTATTTATTTGACCAGTTACCCGTTTTTCAGACTGGTCTGTCCATTTTTTTTCAAATAACTTAATCGTGGAATTCCACCAAGTAATGTCAACAAAAAAAATTAATCAATGTTATTTCACTTAAAAACAATAATTTTATTTTGCTCTAAGTTAAGTCCATGTTGTAACAGCTACATAAATTTACCAGCACTAGTACTTATCTGTTGTGTAAGATAATTAATTGGTTAAATTTTAGATTTACCTGATGCATTGTGTAAAGTGCACAGTTTTATTGTTTATTTTCATAAAGATATCATTTTTATGAAATTATACAGGAGCCTTAGGACCGGCACACATCGAGATCGAATTTATCCATTTGTATGGAAAATCATTGCCAGCAAAGAAATAAACGAATGCACATGGCAATGATTTTCCATACAAAGTGATGAATTTGATCTCGATGTTTGTTTATGCTAAGTACCCTGGATATTGATTTCCTATCATCAACGTATCCACATTTCAATTAGTAAGAAATGACGGCTAGAAAAAGACATTTATTTTATTTATTTTTTATTACATTTCACATTTAATATAATCACAATAATGGGATGGCGACTCAATCAGTAAGAGACCCATGCCAATGATCTGGCCCCGACTCACTAGATAGTCCGTGTCGAGTCAGGGCATTGTAGTATTATACAGAGTGGGCCAAAAAGATTTTGCGAATTTGAAAAGAAAAATAAAAAAAAAACTAAACACAAATTTGAATACAAATTTTATTTTAATTAAAATAGATATTTGGGAAATTCATTTCTTAAAAATAACATCTTCCAAGTGTGCGCCATCTCGCTGCAAACATTCCTCGAATCTGGACCTCAAATTGGTGAAAACTCGCTGGCACATTGCGCGGGGTATAGCTGTCATTTCTTCTTGGATATTAGTCTTCAACTGTTTAATCGTGGCTGGATTATTGGATAGACTCTGCTTTTGAGGTATCCCCACATAAAAAAGTCTGGGGGGTTAGATCCGACTTCTAGGCGGCCATGCAATGTCACCCCGGCGCGATATCAGTTTCCCAGCAAAACATCTCGTTTATGACCGCCAAAGAGGCATTAGATGTATGGCATTGTCGCGCCATCTTGCTGAAACCATGTCGCAACGATTATAGCCTTCAAATTGCTGCAGTTGAGGGAAAAAAAAATTTTCTTAACATGGCTATGTATCGGTCTGAATTTACAGTGACAGATATTGCCCTTGTTGATTTTCGAAGAAATAG
>JAGVSP010000053.1:0-137671 GCA_022494985.1 Micrasema minimum | reverse complement strand
TTTCGAAAGAAACCTTTTAAAAACCCAAATGAAACGGACCTTTACGGAGCTTGGATTTTTCTTTATCCCCCCGAAACCCTTAAAATCCCATCCCTGATTTAATATATAAACATGGGAATTTTTCTCCAACGGACGACATCGGAAGTAATTTCACACGTGAAGTTGACGGAAAATGGATATGAAAATAAGTCGTTTGGAAACAAATGATTAAGGAAAGAAGGTTAGTTAGGTCTTGGTAAAACTAACAAGATCAGCACAAAAGCAAATAACATTAAATGACTTATCTTAGTTGAGTACGATCAGAAAGGGTGGGTTTCAAGATACTAGTTACAATGACAGTTAACTTAGGTCAATACTATTTAGTAAGCATCAGATAAGTTCTAATCAAGAACATTATCTGTTATTTGACTTTACTACGTTCTGTAAAGATAACTCAAATATACCAATACTCCAATTCAGCACTAATTTTAGTTTTATACAAAGTCAAGCACACAGTTACGTACTAAATCTGTGATGAAAATCAGGTACTCAATTTATTAGTGTAATTACAAAATACTTTATTTAATATGTTGACATAATTATTTAATCGTAATGGAGAAAAGATTGTTTTTGACCTAGCTGTATAATATTTATTTATTTACATAAATTCCAGGACAGATGAGGAATTGTAATTGTTTAAAGGGCTGATGACATGTCATCGGTGGTTTTTAGTGATCGCTTTATGCACTGTGTGTTCATGGCTCCCATTCTACCTTTTTTTATCCAATGTCTGTAAACATTATTCACGGGTGGCTTTTTTTAATGGTAAGTACATCAATAATACTTACATATATATATATATCATCAAGTACATAAGCATAAATTAAGTCATTATAAAACAATATTCTTCGTTACGACCTTCCGTTTACAAAATGTGAAGGAAGCGGAGATATAGCAACATGTCTTCCCGGATTATATTTTATTATGCTTTACATACAATTATTTTCATTATTCCGGTTAACTTTTATGTACAAATGTAATGACGATCTGTTTGGGCTCTAAGCTTGTTGATTGGCCAAAATAACATTTTGAAATGTGATCTTACCTCCGTATCATCTCCTCAAGCACATTTTTAATATAAAGCAATCAAAAGTATACGTACTGTACCTGTGTGAGTTTCTTTTAGTCTTACATATTTTTAATATCTCTGTGGTTTAAGTAAAATCCAACATAAAATATAAACAACGCATTAATATACCTGTCTCTCTGCAACATCTCCATAGGGAAATAACACTCCTTTTTCTGAAAATATAAAAACTTTTTCCTTTGTAATTTTACAACGTGCTATTTTTGAAGTTGCAATGTTTTCATTGAGTAAAAAGCTTTATTTATTTATGGCAGATTCTGTGGGTTCTTAAAACGCAAAATGCTAAAATAGTCCTTGAAAATTCCTTTTGAAGAAGTTTCTAGAACTTAGAAAAGTTGATAAAAAAAATTGTTTTTTGTTCACAACATGAAAGCGATTCAATTAAAAATGTAGTTTTAAATTTTTTGGTAATTTTATACTATTTTAAAATTTAAAATAATACATATATCATCAGCATAATCATAGCATATGCACTATCCTATGTGAAGCACATTGATTCCACAAATTTCCTCCCAAGCCAAGCGATCGGCCGCCAGTTCCCGTGCATCCTCCCACGTGTCATCATACGTCTATTAAATTAAAATAAAGGGTACCTATTCTCATATTACAAGTCATTTTATCTTAAATCATAAATTTTCTTACAGCTACGTTTGCTAAATACTTATATTTGCGTCACTAAGTAATTTTTTACAAAGTCATAATTTTTATCTTAGCCTTTTTCCACTTTCTCCGTAAACTTAACTTTTTGCCCTCGATATTATTTCTCTCTCTGTCAGAGAACCTTAACATACGTAATAATTATAACCAACAAACCAATTGTTCAATTCTATTCTGAGATACATATTAATTGCATCTTTGTTGGAACGTAATTTTTCTCTGTAAGCCTAGAAAAAACCTTAAAATCTAAGATTAGCAAACTACATTCTCACTTGATGAGGGTGTAATGGCTTTGTTTTGGTTGCAAAAGCAGTTTTTCTGAAGTCTTTACTTCAGATTTTCTCTAGTTTGAATTTTTTCCCAGCACATAAACTTCAAGCTTTCGCCGCTAGAATTGCTGAATTTCTTAGAAAAGCAATAAAGAATACAAATAAATATTAAAACACTTAAATCGATTATTTTACGTAAATACAGTTTCGTTTTTCTCTATTTATGTTATTTTAACCAAGGTTTATTTACTGTGCCAACTCAATCACACTACGACACAAAAGCACAAGAAAAAAATAATAAATAAGCATTTTATGAAGTTCTTGTGCCATCAACTCTCCGATACAATAGAAAGATAAATTCTCACCCCTCGTTAAATCTATTTTACTGACACTTATTTGTACCAAGAGCTTAATTAATTGGGATAGAAGGCTTCATTTAGGTTTATATCCAAATATAATTATTTGTTACTATACGTATGATGTGAGATATATTGAAAGTATAAACTTGTTCATCTACGTAAAGATTTTTAATACTCTGTTCTTATTCACCTTTTTTATATCCTCACAAAACATTTCTAATACTTAATGTGCTGAATGTTGGTTTAGTGTTATTTTCTTTGAAAATAAACTCGTTAATTTTTCATTATAAAAAAAATTGACACATATTTTCTCTTCTCATTTTTTACAATACAAAGCACATGTCTTTCTAATGAGAATGACCATAAAAATAATTTTGAGTAAGTTAAATCCAGCTCGGATGGGCGAGTATTAAAATCCTTAACGGGTCATATTCAATTATATTTAATGCAATTTGAAGTTATTTTAATAAACTCTAGTACTTATTGTGTTTGATTATTAAATCAATAATTATAACATGATAATATAATTGACGGTTCAAAGGAAAAAGTTACCTATTGAAATAATGCGTGCAAGGAAAAAAGATACCATGCGACATAGTAATATTTTTCTTTGCACGTGTTTATGTCACTTAGTAACTTTTTCCTTTCCGCCGTCGATATCAATCTTTCGTTTTTCATTATTTAACTTCTGAAAGAAAAAAAGTTGTTCGTGCTAGAAACTCCACTATTTCACACTTCATTCCAATTATAAGTAAAACATTCCTGATAAATTGTAAGTGATAACAGATACAGGATTTCTAATTTTACGGTCTTCCTTGCGGCATATAAGTTAAGCATCATGATGACTGAATCAATCACAATTTCGGTGTAAACTTGAAACGTCTTAGCATTAAGTACTCGAAACGAAGACAGATTACAGTGACAACCGAAAAGATACCCTCCCGGGGATTCTGACCAGGCATTTGTGTCAGGATTTAAACAAAACAGAGTTAATTTCCGAACACCCCTCTACTCAACCTCAACCCGTAACATATTTTACCAACTCTAATACTTACACTTTACTCTCTGCATATATAAAAGAGTTTAAAAAATATGTAGTAAAACATTATAATATTTCTTATCATAGCAGGTTTAAATTTTTAACTAATCCTAAGCCCACAAGCTCATTTGAAAATGTTTGAAACTTTCAACTTTTTCCTTGCCATCTTCACACTGTTCAATACCCTGATAGACATGCATATTTCATGTATCATTTAATTAATATTTCATGTGTGATACCTTGGACAGGTACTGAAACGTATGACTGATAATCTTAACCATCATGTAATAAAGATTATCTATATACACTGCACTTTGGTGTACCGATTTCAGTGCCCTATGCACCATTGCGTGCAAATAGAGGAATAACAGTAGTAGTGTAGTAGTAAGTTTCATATTTTGGTACTGAATTTATTTGAGTAAGAGTTTCTTTCAAAAAGGTACGGATAAATATTACGTAGACATATAACGCTTAGAGGTGGTTCGAATAACCAACAAGGTAAAATTACCTCGTAATTAAAATTCAAGGTTATTAATTTGGATTTTAATAATTAAATTTTAATTGAGTAACTTATATATTACACTTACCTACTGTAACGCAATGGTACACAAGTACCTAATGTTACATTTTTTTTAATTTAGCATGCATATTTGCGTAAACACAAATGCCTTGTTAAATATGCAAAGCATGGTTAAAGCTCTCGGGAGGACATACGTAGTAAATTGCCTTGCCAGCCGATCAACGCCTTCACCGGATGAGAGTAGAAAACCAAAAGTGGGTGTGTCCGGTGCCTCACTTCTGTTTTTTCTTACAAAGTCAAACCACCGCACACCTAATGTTCTTCTAAAATACCTACTTTCAAAATTCAGAACAGGCTATTTTGGGCCCGGGTTATGTGCCATGATTCGCAGCCATAGAGGAGAACAGGTGTGATGCAGGCGTTACAAAGGCGGCATTTTGTTTTAACCGAGTATTAGGTTAGGTTGACAACGAAGTTTTTTTTTGTAGTAATTATTAATCGTGAAGTGCTACGAAATAAATACTGATTTCACAAATTGAAATTATTTTCATAAATTCGTCAATCAAATTATTAGATTTATTATTAAGTATTGCTTCTCGCCATAAATGAATACTTTTTTGTTGAACACAAATCATCATCATCATCATTATCATACCCATATCCGCTCCCTATGTAGAGCATTTGGATTCCACAAACTATCTGTAGGTCAAGCGATCGGCCGCCAGATCCCGTGCATCCTCCTTAGTCAAGTCAGCGGATGACCAGAACTAACACAAAACGGATATGAAATAATTTTTTTACGATATTAGGAATAAATTGCTATTTCCTCTTAATTTACATATCATAAGACTAAATGTACCAACCCTTATTATGGTAGTGAAGCGTGGTGTTGGAAAAAGAAGGATGAAAGCAGACGTGAATGCTGTTGAAATGCGATCTCTCAGGCGAATGTGAGTAAAGACTATGTATGATAGGTGTACAAATGTCGAAATTAGAGCTGAGTGCAAGGCTGAGATAAGCATTATCGACAAAATTAAGAAAGGGCTTTTTACGATGGTTTTGGTCATGTGGAGCGAATGAGTGATGAAAAGAGCGCTAAAAAGAAGCATTAAATACAAGTGTGCTGGATGTAGAAAGCCGCGGAAAGCCGAGAAAGACATGGCATGACCAAGTACGTCAAGTACTTGAAAGTGGACATGTGAAAAGTCGGAATAATCGGCGTATGTGCATGAGAAGATGTAATGAATGTAGGAAGCAAAAAGGAAGTCTGTCAGGACAGAGTGGTATGGCGACTATCCACTCTGCTACCCTACTAAAGGGGAATGGTGCGTGATAGATAGTTTAGTTCGTGAGTTATAACACTAATATATGTGATAAAAAATCTACATATTAATATGCACTTCTTTTACCAATCTAATTTAGTGCTCGTAGCCAATATTCTACTCCTAGGACAAGTCTAACAAGAGTATTAAAGTTAATACTTGCCAATAATCAGATAAGCCTCATATAGGTGTTGATTATATCGAATATAACTGTTTCTATTCTACCTTTGATTTCATCATACGGTACACGCTCGGCAACTTGTTAATGTCTAACTATTACTCGAACTCACTAGCCTAGTGCTAGCCCGCTGGAGCCCGCCGAGCCAGCTAGCCTAGTCCTACATTCGACCGTAAATGCCGAGTTTTGTTCATAAGACGTCTAGTTTAGTTACGCGAACTTCACCGCTTTATCAAATATAATTCTTATACTCATTGTGAGATTTGAGAATGAGTTGTCTCAGAATTACTATCGTGTACAGTTGGTTTGACTAAATGTAAGGTCAGAGGAGATGCCAACGGAAAGCAGAAACCATTTGGTATCCATTGTAATCCGGCGAAGGCGCGATTAGGCTATGCTAGGGCCATTTTTCTTATTTTTTTGTAAAGGTAATTATTTGAGTTTATTTTATTTATAATATTAACAATCTTTGAGCTCAGTATGATTAGCCAATATTTCAAAAATGTTATAAATAATAAGAATTAAAGTAAGTTTATTTCATACCATATCTTGAAGCATAAAACAAAAAACCAAAAAAGAAGAAGAAATAATAAGGATAAAAATCAAATATCCCATGGATTTGCCTTCAAATCCCTCTAAAATAAGACCTAGAGCTGCAAGAGGAGACCCTGTAAGAAGACCACCAAGAAGATGGACAGATGACATAAAAAGTACTGCAGGATCCAGATGGCAGCTCGAGGCCCAGGACAGAAAGGCAGTGGGACCAATAAGGGAGGAGGCCTATGGTCCAGCAGTGGACGAACAATGGCTGATGAAGGAGAAAAGAAGAAGAAGAAATAAGGACACTGATCGATTCCCTTTCTACTATTGCAGACATATGATTATTACCTCGCACACCAGGCAAATTCTCCCAAGCTTATCAGGTTGATTCCACAAGCATATTACCCATTAAAACTAAAACATGCGTCCATTACGTATTTACTTGAAGTCCTACCAGATCCCTTGGGACTTTATAAATTAATTAAAGATATAGTATTAGTACTTGGTGATACATAGATGTTTCACTATAGCGATAAATTTAATTCTTGGATTGATTTCACAAAATACAATAACTAAACATCTTATGTAGGATAATTAAACGTTTATAAGCAAAGATCTTCAAACGTAATACCGAAATACTTCTACGTGAAAACTCTCCCTACACAACTAGACAGTTTTGCCCCAGGCGCGGAGCGGACGGACGTATTCGGTATGTGAGAGGTCGCCGCTTCGTAAATGTAAATTAACTGGATGCCACCGGTGCCGGCTTTCGGGTGGTGATTCCGCCCATAATTGGGTGCATTGTAATACTGGAACGAGTTTCCCAGTCAAAAAGGAAACTATGGATAATCATAACCTAATCACGTGTTCATTAATCCAAACCGCTTTAACGGATAAAGCCACAGCTAGAAATTGCGGCGATATATCCAAATTTACCCCATACACAAAATGCATGTTTGCATGTTCTTGCTACATATTCAACTTAAGGCCACGTTTTGATCGCATTTCTATCAAATTTTAAATAAAACACATGAAACCATGCATTTCTTCCAGAACTATTTGTTGATACGGCAGTCCGTTGACCAAAAGATAATAGACCGTTAAGAAGCTCAAAAATATACAAATATTTTGCTTTTATTGATTATTATTCGGGACGGATAAAAGAGATGGAAGTAGAAAATCGAAAAGTTAATTTATTAACCCGTATTCCCTTCCAGAGTTTCTTTGTTTCTGTTGAACTATCAAAATTGATTGAAGCAAACCCCTTCATAGATAAAACCCATTTTTCCTCTACAAAGATTAAGGCACACACCAAATGTTATAAAAACCAATATTTATTAATTTGTAAACTATTAAAAAAATGTTGAGTTTTCTTCCTTTATTGATTAGTTCTGAGCTGCCAAAGATTGTTTATAATGTATCCGTAACTTAATATTACTCATTTAAACGAGGCGTAATGGTCAAATAACATGAAATGTAGCATTCTTTACAACGTTTCGATCGCTGTGATTTATTACTTAGATTTAACAACTGTATATACTTTGACAATCGTTTACTGCAATACTGCAATATTTTTCAAGAAATACGGGAGATCTTTAGCCTGAGGTTGTCGATCGACTCAAAAAATTTGTGCAATTATTAAGTTAAGTCTCACTCTAAGCCTATATTCGGCCTAGACAATATTAGCCTATTGACATTTGAGCATTTGACAATTTATTCAAGACATTGTTGACTTTGCTTAAGCATCACAAATTATATTAACTTTAAAAAACTCACTTAACCAATGACGATTTATATCTATAAGATTGCCCCACTAACTGAAAGAAAGTACCAGAAATTTAAAATCATATATGTCCATTGTCTATGCATTGTTTCATGTAAATAATATGCATTCATTATTATGGATTTTATTATCACATCATTCTATGCTAGTCTTAATACTTGAATACGGGTTTAACACAGCAGTTTTATTGTACTTTTGTTCTTGTGAGTGTTTTGTTTAACTAAGATAAGAATTTGAAAGTTTTATCTCAGGTTGTTAAGAACTTTAGTTATATTTAAAGAGTTCAAAAGGTTTACGCCCTTAACGTTTTAATGAGATCATTTTCTGCAACAAAACTTTGTCTTACTAAACAGCATGGTTACAATTTATTGTAAATGGGATCTTCACTTAGTCTTTAAGGTAATATCAACTTTTCTATTTATTTATTTAACATTATTTAAAGAACTCAGTACACAGTTAAAATTAAACCATTAGGTATTTAAAAAAATATAGGTCTTATCAGTGTATTTTTAAACTGTTTTTAACCGACACAAAATAATATATTCAACTAATGAAAGCAGAATTCTACGATTGATTTTTTAACATTATCAATTATTATTTATTATTTATTTATTTATTGACGGACAGAGTCCATTATAAACATTATAGACACACGAAAAATTTTACAAAGAAAAAAAATTGCAAGGACAGAAATAAACAGCAAAGACAAAGAATAGATTTTTAAAATAAAGTAAAAATGCATAAGCTAACTATACAGATTCTTCAGCTGATTTATAAAGAAAGACATCCTTACACCAAAATAATCAAGATCTTGATGATCGTTCACCCGCCTGACCATTCTGGGCAAAGGTGCCTGTGCGCCATAATTGGTCCTGTGATGACCGAGGAACAGCATTTTATTATTTCTTAGTGGGTGGGAACGTTAAAAATAATATTTTCCAAAATTTCGGGGGCATCAATGAGACAGTTCATAATTTTATACATGCAGATTATATCCGCAATGCATCTGCGTTTTTCAAGACTTGATAAGCTTAAAAACCTCTCCATATCAGAATATGAATATTATCTGTACGATTTATATTTTACAGTGAATAATATAAACTACCTAAGAAATGCAAATGATAGATACACTGCAGAGTCTTGTTTATAATCGCTGCCCATTTAAATGTATAGTTATGTGTGACATGTTTTTCTGGTTAAAAAGTGTAGCTACGAGTATTTTTGACTGATATTATTTTTGGTCATATGATATATGAGTTTAGTCTTCTCACTTTCAACCTTTTCGTGGGTAAAGGATTATTTTTATATACGACCGGTCACACCCTTTCACAAAACTCCCCTTAATAAGTAACGTATCATAACATACCATCTAGATAATAGTATATACATTTATTCCATGAAAACGAAAGGAAAAAGGTCGAACATCCGCAGTCCGACTCTCAAACGTTACGAAATGAAGGGTCACATAAACGTTTGTCATTATTATAGTACTACATAAAATGTGAAGAATCGTTGGTAGAGACATTTGCGATTCGAGTTATTTGACCCTTTAATATTGGCCCTGATAGGTCTTATATTTGACAGATGTGCCAACGAAATTTCGTTTACTGTCGACATTATTTTTTGAACATTTTGCTGAAACAGTTAACTTATTATGATTACGTAGATATACCTACAATTATTCAACTCGTAATAATATTCAGTTATCCAATTTTGTATTATACAAGCAATTTAGTAAAAACAATTGCCAAATTGTTGAAGGCTCTTTTATTCAAGTTTCAGACAAATTTTCGTTTACTTTAGGTTATTTTGATTTTGAATTATCAAGGAGTTTCTCTTCCGTAAAATATATTCAAAATTAAAAAAACCTACTCTTTAATACAATATAAAAAAATCATTGAAAAATAAATTTTTATAAAAATATCTATGTACCTACATGTAGATAAATATTACAGTTGTGAAGCGTATATTTTTTATTTATATTTTATTGTTGTACACAGTGCTATGTTTAGTACAATTAACAGAATTTTCAAATTAAGGAACATATATGACATAACACCAATTACGTGGACAACACAATGTACAATACAAATTTATATGACAAACATTAATAATTTACCGATAACCATCATAATATACGCGTCAAAACTATGATCTATTTCTTCTACGATACCGTTATCATCAAATATGTCGTAAATCGTCAACCATTCAATGGGTGAACCCCATTCCAATGATATTTTTGCTTGTGATTGTACTTTTGTATGAAAATATCAGCAAAAGATACAAGTTATCGCACAGTATCTCTTCCGTTACTTTTTTGTGATGCAAATGAAACCATTTACAGAGGCCGAGATATTGCTGACTTTAGTTCTTCCACAAGATTTAAAAACAATTCAGAACCTTTGTGTTTTTAGACAATATAGCTGGGAACCACTTTATAGTCCGCTTTACAATCCGAAAATTCAATTTCCTTCATCTCCTTTTTACGATAACGAGCTTTTTATTGTCGTTTTGCTATATCGTACTTTGAAACAAAAAACCTTTTTTTAAGTAGCGAAGTGTTTATCATCATTTTCATGATTTTACTCGTTGCCCAATAAAATATCTACCTTAATCGTTTAAAAATCGCCAATACTGTATTCATGAGCTTTGGTACCGTAAACATGTCGATTGCCATTGATGCAGATAAAAAGTTATCATTTAAAAGAAAGATAATTATCAAATTACATTTTATTTTATGATGACGGTTGCTAGTGCACCTGCAATCTAACGATTTTATCGTTGTCAAGTACCGGATTATTTGTATCGTTCATATCACTTAATCTTGCCGCCATTTTGTGTATTATGCAGCGCTCAAATTTCCCTCCACTTTGATTGCCGCGCTCAATTTCCCGCCTTTTTCCGCAGCACAGCGACCGAGCTGACCTAAATGGGGTTGGTTCACCTGGTGGCCGTTTCGTTTCTCATACCACGAAACACTTTTCATAAAACAACCCGCCACTTTTACTAAGAAATGCACTGAGTTACTTGAACAAGGCAGGTCGCGACCTGGCCTGGCATTTCGACTTCCCGCCCGAACTGATTCGATAGCGCGACGCGACGCAGCGCGGCGAGGCGCAGCACGGCACGGCTAAACTGACTAAATCTTGTTCCCAGTATTAAACATTAATTTTGTAATTATTTGCTCTCAAAAGGAAACTGTTTTTCCATCAATCGAAAGTAATCATAATTAACTCATGGAATTGAAATCAAATAGTCAATTTTAACAGTATTTTACAAAATAGCTAAAGAAGGTCAAGAAGTCCTGTACAAGAATCAACAATAATAAGTACTTGGCGACGCTACATTTGGAAACAAGTCGATATGAATTCAATACGCTTGTACCGACCTTTTGATGAAAATCCATAGTTAAACACTTGTATCGACCTCGTACTGACTACATGTAGGTAGATAAACATATTGGTGATCCTTGCCCTGGCACTATTTAAAGATAAAGTACCTACCTAATGATGTTTCTAGATAATATCTCTCTAATTATTTTAATCTCCCTATTTCTCGAAAAGAAAATCTCATTTTATTTTGTATATACTTACTATATTATGTCTTTATTATACTATACAATAATTGTTCAAGTTACAGAAATTCGATAAATTCTCGAGTTCAACTAATCCACTAATTAGGTTCTAAAACAATATTCCTCGGAAATTTCGTTCGTAAAACTATTTTTTAACTAGCAGCACAACTGTTAACTTTCATTGTACTTAGGGAATAATGTAATAAATCTACATATATTATATTACACGTCAATTATTTCATGGAGGCTTTCACGTAATGTTTTGCTAGGTTGAATCCCGTATCGGAATACGTTATATTAACATCTCGACGTCAATATATATTATTTTGTCTCCTTGACGTATGAATAATTACATTGTACGGTTATGAAATCGTATCTAGATTTATAAATCTACAAGCTATATCTATTTAATTTTCGTTCGTTTTTACTAATCCGATTGTTTGTCTGGGTGATTTGAGATCTTACTCTTGATCGGCGTTATGACATGCCAGAGATCTTGCAACAAATCGACTCCATTCATCCATGAGTCCAACATCAAGGGTATCCAAAACAAGATTTGTGGAGCCTTTAAATTTAGCCATTATTATAAAAGAAATTATCAGCCTGTTACCGAAAACAAATATTATTGTACAATCATTATTAAACTCTGATCACCGAATTGATAGTTTTCTGAAAATTGATCTTACTTTATGTA
Source organism: Micrasema minimum (assembly GCA_022494985.1). Classification (NCBI taxonomy): domain Eukaryota; kingdom Metazoa; phylum Arthropoda; class Insecta; order Trichoptera; family Brachycentridae; genus Micrasema; species Micrasema minimum. The sequence continues at coordinate 125,610 of JAGVSP010000053.1, read as the reverse complement.
ACACATTGAAGGTGATATATTATCACTATGCACCATTGGGTGCGGATAAGGAAGAGTAGTAGTAGTAGTAGTAGGTATCTAGTATTTATCTTTGATCTCTACTTGAGTATATATAACTAACATTTACTCAAAGTTTTATTTTCAGCAATCATAACAATTAATTTAACTTAATTAATTATACTCGTAAAGGCAATAAATCAGAACAAGTGGCAGACAATATTTACGAATTTAGTCAAAAGCCCTTTTTGTTTGGATATTGTTGCGAGAAAAGGGTTTTGGCCTTTCCCAAACAGGTGAGCCGCAATTGTCTTAAAGAAACAATGGTTGGCCCTTTGTTAAATAAAATCAGGCAACACTTTCAGGGAATCAAAAGCGACATTAGGACAAAACAAATAGCCGCGTGCTGCTGACAGCTCTAAGGCATTTATTTGGAGATTATGGAGCCAATAATGTAGATGGCATTTATTTCTGAGTGACGGAGAAAAATGAGTGAAAAAAAATTCAGTTTGAAATAGCACTTTTTCAAATCGCTCGCAAAATCCTCCATTTGGCGCGCATGCGGTGTGACGTCACAGCAATATAGGCGCCATCACCTACGGAATGAATTTCACGGTGGACGGGAATGTCGTGATTAGCCAATAACGGCGTTTTAAAAATCATTCGTATTTTCGTGTTTTTAAAACATAAATTTATAAATGAAAACAAAATTTTTGATCATTGTGTTTTATATCGTTGGGAGTGTAAAAATATACTTTAAATATTGATAACGTTTTCAAGGATATTTATGCAATCGGGAAGAACCCTATTGATATAAATTGTGTTTTTTGTTTTACTTGTCACCCTTTATCTCGTTTTCCTTTGTTTTTTTTCATAGACAGAATAAATGCTTCAAATTATTACTTTTATAAAATCTGTGAAAAACGTAACCTCGTGTTATTAAAAAAATATTTTTCATAGCGCGTATATCGATGGTTGAGAGCACAGATGTCAAATGTCCACTTTACATAACTTTGATAAAACTTTCTTTAGACATTTCAGTTTTTTTTATTGCGTTTTCTATCTTGAACAACAATTTAAAAATTTGGATCTGAAAGTAGACCAAAACTTGTACATATACAATTAAAGTATCGAAAAAACTATATTTAATAACAACATCATATTTCTTATATATTATGCACACTTCTAGCTCACGCCGTATATCAATGTACCTTTTAGGACCTTTTTTGTAGCGAATCCAACCCAGAGCTGTGAAGCAAAAACGGGAATAACCCAATAAAAACTTTTCAGAGGAAGATAAATATTTATTTCTCTTTTCAATAAATTTCAAGTAATTCTTTGCACGCCGCATGATTAAGAGTTGTAAGACGGCTTTCAAAGAACTTTGAAAAGGGAAAAATACATACATCTAGAAAAGTCTAAAGATCTTAAAAGAGGTAATCGTCCGTTCATTTTTTACACTTCTATTTTGGTAAGGGTAGGCGACGTGTACGGAAGTAAGAAATGTTTCAAATTTCTAATCACACATCGAGATGAGATCGAAAATATAAAAAGCTGCGCAATTATTGTAGAAAAAAAATTACATTGAACTATATGTGTGTAAGTTATTTAAAATTCACGGAAAATTACTCATTTTTCAAATTTAATTTATCTGACAATGGACTACAGGATCTTTTTTTTTTTTAAAGTGGTTTAGATGTATTTAAATCTTAAAAAAGATTATTTTTTAAAGTAATTGGTTATCATTATTATGTTCGTTATTAATTTTTTAAATAACTAATTGTGATTTTCCGCCAAAACAGGTCATTCTTGGTAGGATGCGTCTATTATTATTTTAACTAAGTTTTAATGTAAGTAGCGCCTAAAATAGAAAAAAGTACATAGCCACTTTTCTGGTTCTACGCATCAACTATATATTCAGTACGACCCTTTTTGTACGCTTCGGAGACAGGTGCTTTTAAGGTATCCGTTTGGGGTCAATCTGTTTTTATAAGCTCCGTTTAGAAATGGTGTAAATTTAAATTTTGTTTAAATAAACAATCCGAAGAGTGTTTATATTTTTTATGTAATTTTTTTAGTTTCCGTTGTTTATTCCGTTGTAAATATTATTATGAAAAGCCTGTTACCTTTGTGACTGCTTTAGGTCAAAATTAATTACTTCATTACAGATAGCAAATAATATCTTAATTATATCGCTAAGTATTGCTTATCCAAACACAATTATCTGGAATGATTCAGGTGACCTATAACCCGTTTGTGTGGTCCTAGGCGGCCATTGCACTCAACTCTATAACCTATAACAGACCCTATAACAAAACCTATGACATAATCTATAACAGACCTTATAACATAAGCCAAAGCAGACCCTAATGACTAGAAAGTTATAGTAACGTAACAATCGTGCCTCCATATCTTACTGAAATATCACAATATTTCATGATGAAAGCCTCTAGTCCTGATAAAATCATTTGCAATTTCCATGTTGTTTCTCATTCATTTATTTTATACCTTTACAATAATTTATAAAATCCTATTTTTTATCATTATCGACAAAATTAAGATAGGTCTTTTACGATGGTTCGGTCATGCAGAGAGAATGGATGATGAAAGAACGGCTAAAAAATATATGATGCGACTGTGCCTGGGTGTAGAAATCGAGGAAGGCCGAGAAAGACATGGCATGATCAAGTAAAACAAGTGCTTGAAAGTGGGCATGTAAGAAGTCGGAATAATCGACGTGCGTGCATGAGAAGATGTATGAATGTGGAGGAAGCGAGAGAAGTATGCCAGGACAGAGTGGTGTTACGTTCTATCCTCTCTGCCTACCCCTTCGGAGAAATAGCGTGATGGTTAGTTACTAGTTATTTCTTCTTGTCTCATTATAGTGATTGGCTCATCAAATGCAGTTTATCTTATTAATATTATTAATTTTATAAAAGATGATAGTGGCGATTTTTTATTATTTAGGTATGTAAAAATTAATAAATATGGTGAATTATTAATAAACAAATGAATAGAATAAATATTAAAATGTTATTTAGTTTTAAAAGTTAAAACATGTGTTGTGATTTTGTTATAAATTTGGGCCAAATTCATTCATTCATTATACCATATCCGCTCCCTATGTGGAGCATATGGAATCCACAAACTGCCTCCAGGCCAAGCGATCAGCCGCATTGGGCCAAATTAGTAGCACAATAATAATTATCTAAAGCACTTATATGGTGTTCAAAATAACAGAAACAATAAAAATAAAAATAAAATTACTTGTGGATAAATATCTACAATATTTGAGCTATTTTGAGCTGTGTCACTATTATTCTGAAGGTGATAACTGTTGAAGTGTTCTTCAACGTCTGACGTTTTATTCTCGAAAAATATACATAAAAGATTTACACCCTTACGATATTCTGTTGTCTTGTTTACAGTTCAAGTTAACGAATGTTTCCATAACCTACATTTCGCCTGTTTCTACTTACTCACGTTAGGTTTTGGTGTTTGCAATATAACAAATCCGTCGCCTGACAATATTATAATACATGTAGGGTCATTCAATAGCTATGGAATACATGGTTTGAAACGATGAAAACTGATAATTTATTTATTTATTTAAAATAATGAAGATTTACTGCATTTGGTGTACCACCCAATAACTTAAAAATTGTGCCTACAAAATGTTTACAAACTTTCAAATCTGTTCGGAAAACATTTCGTGTATTGCATAAAATTTTTATTCAGTGTTATCATCCTTAGCAACTAACCATAGACAATTTTTTCTCCGATTTCAGTTGTACGTCACGACTCACTATTTGTTATTTTAATGGAGCATTTATCTACTGTCTCTCGTGTTCATTCATTTATTTTATTTATTGAGTTGTTTATTTATTTATTTATCTAATTTGTCATGTGGTATTTTGTTGAAGGTTTTTATCGTCAAAAAGTGATGAAAACCAAAAGTGGTATCTCGCAAATAAACAAATCATTTGGTCATGCGTATCATTCTGGCGGTTCTTGAAAAGTGCAATTTTTGGAATTTGAAATAACATTGTAATACTTATGTAGGTCATTTATTGTTAAAAAAAATTATCTTACTTAAAAAATAATAGTTTTATTGTCTTAAACATAAATTAAGAATCAATATTTTAAAAATTATTAGATCCTTATAGCGTAATTACTGGTTAAGTATTATATAAGTGTTATTACCTGTCATAGGTTGGGTTAAGTGACCATTTGATATTACCCCAGCATGGATATAATCCAGTAATTTGTCTAAAAGTATGTATTTGTACACATAAAAGTGTTGTTATAAGGACATGGACTGAACTTGGCATTTTTGCACGTATTGTTCCGTAACAGCAAGTATCTAGACCGAATATATAGTTAAGTGGGGTAGTCCCCGGCGGGGCTTGGTTTGCGCTGGTTGGGGCAGCCTGTCGAAAAAACTAATTAAAAATCAGGGTTTAGCTTGTTGAAAATATCGGTAGAATTGTGCCGGACTGAAAAAAGACTCAATAGACTTTATATCAGTTAGGGAAAGGGTGGGGTTTTCATTGTTGTTATTTTGTACCACTTATTGAATGACCCTATACATTTTCCCATAGGAACGTACGACGTGATACCATCGAATGACAACAATGCGTTGTGTTTGACATAGAGTATTCGTATTATTTATTTGTGTCAGTCACAAGATTAATGATGTCTACAAAAAGATCCTGGACTAAAACATTAAAATAAACTTACTTTAAATCTGTTTTTGTATTTGCAAACGTAGGTAGGTACTTCGCAGGCGTAAGTCTGATCATCTTGCCTATTTGTGATATAATTATTAAGATACACGCGCTTGCTATACAAATGCAGTGCACTGAATGATCTCAGAAAACTACTTTTGTTTTCCAAACAACCTTAAAACTAACATTTTAATTAGTTTTTTTTTACATGGAGAGTTTATCTTTTGAATATTCTCGATTAACCTCCAATGTATTAAAACACATAAATATAAGGCGGTATTACATCCAAACCTAATTATGAGAACTTATTTACCATCACGCCATTTTCTTAAGGGATAGGCAGAAGGGATGAAACACTACACCACTCCGTCCTGAAGCACTCCCTTAGCTTTCTCCACATTTACACATCTTTGATTAATCCGACTTTTCGCATTTCTGTTGTAATAATGATTTATTATTTATATGGCACTCTTGTAATAAATAATTAGATTCAACTTTCATGTTTCAGATTATTATCAATATTTCATGGAGATACATAGTTCACACTCTGGCCAAACGCCATTTACAAAACAAGGGCATGCTTTGACTAACAAAATCTTTAGACTGGGCGGTTAAAAACCAATTTAAATTTAATTCGAGAACTTTCTTATTTTCATGTTTTAATTACAGACTTTAATAAAATGATCCTTTTTGTTTAGACGCCAACGCGCAACAATCTTGTGGGAGAATTATTGATGATCATTTTTTTATTAATATTTCTTGGCAACGCTTTGAAGAAAATACTGATTGTCGATTGAATATTTGGAAAAATGAACTTTGCTTTTCAGCTGAAAACATTATCCTGAAATATGGTTTAATAAATTATTCATGGGCTTGCTCCCTTGAAGAATCATGTGGTATCTCTTTACAGCACAGTTTGTGATTCGTTGTGCCATGTGTTTGGCGTTTGTCAATCTAGCGAATATTTATTTTGATTATTAGTGTCATAAGTTTTCGTCACGGGATTATGGTCAAACATAATTTGCATATTTTGTCTATACGCGATTTCAGTCGCTTTTTTGGTGAAAACATGACAAAAACATGTTCGTAACACACAAAGTAAAATATAAACAACAATTTACATAATGGCGATGGAGTCATTGACGCTGTTATTTTTTTCCCAAAACCACAAGATATTGTCTTACGATCACTACAAGATCCTTTTGTCATAATATGATGAAAACTTTTCGTGTAGGTTCTATGGCATGCAGGTAAAGTAGATCATTTGTAGCTTATAACGGTATTCGATATTATTCTTCAAAAGAATATTTAAAATTAGATTAAGTACAATAGATTGATATTAGTACGAGAGGGGACCGTCAGATCTCTTACGTCATCCGATACAAAGATAAGCTCTATGGCACATGTTTATAAAATATACATATGTATACCAAAAATTAATCGAAAAAAACTTAAATTGGCTGAAAGCACATAAAAAGTGCAATTTCCGGAGGAAAACAACCATGCTATTAACGTCATCTGATACAAATATTGGACTAGTGGCAGCACATAGAGATTGCATGCATAGACAGAATCAAACAGTCTGCCTGATCTGAGTGGCGAAAGTACCCGGCAAACGGTAAAAACGAGCTAAAAAAACCATGGTATATGCTAAATATGATACAAAGATGACACTTGTGGCAGCATAGTACTTGAGTAGTAATGGTTTGTTTGTTGGATTTTTTAAAACATCCAAAATATCACAGTTTTCACATAAAACATGATTTCAGATGATGCACCATGCATGACGTCGCGGGTTGATTCCCGTAGGGGGTCAAATAAAGGGGATGAAATATTTATTTACACGTGATTTTCATATAAAATGAAAACAATAAAATCAAAAGTAATTAACACATGACTATTATCAAAATTGAACGTTGATATTTGTAAAAATATATTGCAGATATAAAATAGCAGTATAAATCTGTAGGTAATAATTACGCTTTAACCTATATAAGGCTGTGGGGTCTGAGAAGTGCATTTTGTTCAGCATTCAGGGCACGGAAGGGAATGACCCCTTATAGTTCATGCTGCACGCGATCTAACAGTATCACTGGATCGATCCCTGCCGGGGTAAGATAATGGTTCTGCGCTTTGATTTATCCAATTATTTATTATTTTCCGAGTTATACAATGCAATTTCTTAATGTCATTAAAAAAAGTATAAAAAAGTATGAATATGCCCTGACAGTGTATATCAGCTATCGCGGTGTTTATGTTTTTACCGTGTACCTACATGTACAATAGAGGTATATACAACAATGGCTCAATATCACAAAAACATATCTAAAAAATGAGTTTTCTTCTCAAATATATTGAAATCAAATTATCGGCTCTATTCGTAACGCAAATACGTATGTACGAAAAATCCTTAATAGTTAATAATTTCTTGTATCTCATGGCTTAAGTAAATTGAAGGTGAGTTTAATCTGTAAAAAAGTTATTGTCTCCTTTCCTCAATATTTAAAATTTTGTATACAAATATTTATTTATTTATTTCAACTTTTTGTACAATAGCGTACACTGGCGGGTTTATTGCTAAGAAGCAATATCTTCCATATTTACGTTTTTGTGTTATTGACTCTACGAAAATAAGTTCCAAAGTTCTTTTTAAATTGTCAGAACATGCAGGGCCGCAGATTGCAGAGGCCGTTTGTTTGAAGTTTTACGAATTTTTCACTAAATAATATTAAAAGAAAAAAAACATTGAATATCTACCTATCTTTACTTAACACAATTAATCTAAGACATACTCTTTTATAACTTCTGTGGTTTCCTTAAAAACCTACATATTTTTTGTTTTGGCCATCTATTGTGCTGCTAGGTTTTCGGTGTTTTAGAATTTAGGCTAAAGTAATTTGTGTGTTCTGGAAGCGGCGGTGCATGGGGCGGCATTGTCTAGCCACATTCCCATTACAAACTTTAGGGGGTGAATTATGCAATCATATATACAAACATGAATTATTCATACATAAAGCTGTCACAGAACAAATAATACGTTCGTAAAACTTTCGCAATCGCTTCTAGTTAAGCACTCGGACATATGGTGAACTATTACTTCATGTTCAACTATCGCATAATATGCTTACGCGAGGTGTTTTACTTTGAGTGATATCAAAACTTTTTGTGATGACATGTTAAATTTTAAAATTGAATCACTTTGTTTTTCGACGCACGAGTTTATTAATTATTTTATACATGATTCTGATGTAATTATAAAGTATACATACTTACGTTCACCTGATGTTTTGTTTTAATAACTACACACTGTTTAAATTCACCTGATGATGGATAGGTCAATCTATTAGAAACTCATGTGATGAAGAAAGCAAATTGTGCTGATTCGAAAAATTTTATATCAAAAGGTGATTGAGAACATGTAATTAAATGCAAAATTCAATCAAATCTATAATGTCTTCTGTCTGAATCTCAATCTTAGAATAGGTCTGTACAACACACACGGTATCTCCACTCGTTTCATCTGCCACCTCAACCTCTTCATGTATTGATAGCTGCTACAGCGCACATACCCGACCACCTGGTCGATGTTGGTATTTCTAGGGCGGACTCTAAGATTATTGCCCAATCATTCTCTCGTAGGGCAATTGTATTTAGGAGTTCCCTTATTTCACCAACCCTACTCAATACTTTATGATTTTGGATGTGATCTGACCGGTGGATCCCCACCATGCAACTGTAGCACCAGTGGATCCCCACCATGCAACTGTTGCACCATATTTTCCACAGAAATTATTACTAACGTCTGACATGACATTCAAAATAGTTTTCTGCGTAGGTATCATTTTCAGCAACACACACACTGTACAGTTTATTATGTTCAATAAGTGAGTAAAAGATAATACAATATGCAAACGTCGAAAAGAAAAATAACCGGATGATATTTCTGTGTATTTAAGTGTAGAACACTTTCATTACCGTTTAAATTACATTGACTTATTTTTCTTCGTTGTATAATCAAGTTCCCACTCCATTTGCTTCTGCTTTAAGTACTTAGGACACCTGAATGCTAACGATGATCTGACATCATATTACATTTTTCTTCATAAAGCAAAGCTTCTTTTCCGTATAACTTATTATTTTTCGAGTTGTAGGATATTCTATTGCATTACGAGGCAATTTGATGGTGCTACAATGAAAGCCCCACCCTTTCCCTAAAGACCGTTTTAAAGACTGTGGAGTATTTTTTCAGTCCAGCACAACTTTACCGATTTTTTTGACAAGCTAATCCGAAATTTTAGGATTGTCAGTGTAACAAAAATTAGATTTGATTCGCTACAAATAATTTTCGCAGTTTGCGTCAGATCTGCGGGACGTGGCCTGGCTTGAAGGCAGTTTGTAGAATCCGTATGCTCCATATTCGGATGATGATAATGAGTATTAAAACCAGGGTTATATCTTATTTTTAGCCCACTGTTAACTTTAACCAAAGGATATAGCCCGATTCATCGTGTTAACTGTATTAGAAATTTATAAACACTTACAAAATCACTTAACAAACATCCTTGAATTCCTATTTGCAGTAGGATGATTGAATAAATAGTACATTAAAATGATATATTATTTTTGGAACCATTTCTGTGGTTATTGTGTACTTTAGTATCGTAAATATTATGTGTAGTGCCAGTTTGAATACGGCCGTGGCACGTACATAGTACTATTTTTTGCCCTAAATACGATAAAATTAACTGACACGTTACAACAAGGACTAATGATGATAATCTAAATACTACTTCACTTTGTAATTGCCATTCAAGTTATGATAAATTTAAGTAAGCCTTGAAAACAGCAGACGCTGTAAAATACAAGAGGTTGAAAGTGAAAAAACATTTCCTTTACAACCCTTTTCTTTTTTAAATGAATTTTCTTCATCTCTCCTGTGACACCTTTCTCTTTGGCTATAACGAAGCTTCTCACGTTTATCACGTTTTGTGATATACAGTGACTACAAATACTGAAGAATTTTATCAAAATATTACGATTTTCATAGAAGAAACTCAATTTTAGTTTAAAGAACAACTCCGCGATAGCAATAAAGATCTAGAATTTCGCCACTGGTGGTTTTGTGGCGTTGTTCCCTTGTGTTTTAAGAAATAGATTAGTTGATAAACTTTTTAAAAAAGTCAAGTTTTGTTGAACACGTCTTTTTACGGATCCCTTTATTAGATTTTTGCACTTTATATTTGTATTCATAAATAATTATTGACAATTAGAGCTACCAATAATAATGTGCTTCGGAAATCAGAAAGCATTATCATTGTGCATTCAATGTTGTACTTATATTATGCTTATATTAGTTATTGCTGATAAATACGATGTAAAATTTATTTATTTCTAAGAAATAGTTCTTCAATAACTGATAAACAACAAATCTAAGATTAATATGAACCCACTTAAAAACTATAAAAACTAAAATTGCTTTAAAATCGTTTCTGTTGAGTTGTCAAATTGAAATTTAATGTTGGCTGAAATGGATGAAATCCAGTTTTTGTGTACAAGTATTTGGACACACTCAAAATGTTGTTTACTATAAAAACTGCCCATGCCTTTGAATTAGAAATTTTCATTTCCATTAATAATACCGGACTACCTAACTTTATTAATTATAGAATAAATTTCCAAACCAAATAAGCTTACCATAGGGAAAGCCTCATTTGTGATTATACTCATATATATAATGTCTTCTTCGTATTCTGTTTTCTTATAAAACTTTCCTTCGGATCAGTATCGAGTTTTCGTCAGAAAGTTCTCTGGGAAAAGATATTAAAACAAACTGCAATGATTTTTAGTTCAGAAAACGATCCATCATATACAAAGCTTTCAGTTGAAGAACTGAAACTTACACCCAACATAAAAAAGGTTTTTTCTTTAAAAAATCCCTACTCATATCAGTACAAAAAGAACATAAAAATACAAAGTTAATACACTGTACAACAGATAAAATATTTTTTGGTATAATAAATCATTTATTACGTACTCGCTATTCCTGTTTCATGTCATGGAAAGGGTCGAGAGATTCTTATTCCTGGGAGCGTACATGACAGAAAACGGCATAGTTCAGAAAGAACTGGGAGTGCGGCTGGGAGTAGCGGGCGCCTCATTCAACAATATGAAAGCTGTCTGGAGATTAGGTGTTTACTAGGTTAAAACAAAAATACCGCCTTTAAAACGCCCGCATCACACACTGTTCTCTATGTGGAGCATATGGATTCCTCAAACTATATAAAAACTAAGCGATTTCCAGTTCCCGAGTAATATTGCGTTATCTGCATATAATGAAACATTTTTTGAATTACCTATTAAATTAAACACTTCGTTTTTAACTACTTTTAATAAATAAAACTCCCGACCGCAAACGAAATTTCATTTGTACCCTTGAAAAAGAGAAACGTGATGCCTCGAAGCTGGTCGGGATTTTTATTAATAAAAAGTAGTTATAAACGATTTAAATAAAACAAAGTGTTTTAAATAAAACAAAGTGTTTTATTTAAATCGTTTATTAAAATAACTACAAAGTGAGTGCTTCTAACGTAAATTTCATATTTTTTGGATTGTTGATTTGAGTATAAAAGTTATTTTCTTCGCTTTTATTCCAAGTAGGTATTCTGCAGGTCTCGAACTCGTATTTTACGGGAATTTCTCTATTTTGCTGACTTCTGGTAAGGAAAACATTTATATTCATACTCGTAAGTTCGACACTTTTCCCATCGTGTCGCTTTCTGGGTGAACTTTTCTTGTTAACTTCAATAATGGCTTGTGTCTCTGGCTCTATCTTGCTTCATGTAAATACTGGAATCATTGTCAGCATAGAGTTACTATTTTTATTGAATAATCTGTTCGTCTAGAAGTTTAGAGTCTAGACTGACTGCGTTTTAGTCCCTTTTGAGCAAGGATATTAAAGAGGATATGAAAATAAAAGTAATACATACAAAGTTTGGAACAAGGAATTGTTTACCTGTACATTTTTTTCGAATATCTCCAATCTGCGAAAAATAATTCACTAGAAGGGGTGTTTCCATACAATTTTTCCATCCAATTTTTTTTTTTCATAACACCAATATTATCAAACTTCCCCGTCTAAAGACTCCAGCACTTAGGCCAATACACTCACACTTTGAAACGTGCGACGTAAATATCTAGTGATGACGTATATGCTTAGTGATGACGTATGAGTGACGTAGTGGGTATTTTTCAAGTATGGAATGCCACTTCTATAAAGTTTTTTTCGAAGCCTTCAATAGAAGAAAAATGCTCACAAATTATTGTAAGTAAGTTTATTTAAAATGTGTCAATTAAATTATTTTCGTTATTTACCCTCTTTTGAAGAAACTTTAGGGATTTAAAGCTCTATCAGAAAATGTAATTGTAAATGTAATCTGTAGTAACTACTCTTCCCTATTCACACCCAATAGTGCATAGTGCACTGCATTGCGCTGCCTTAGTTCTTGTATGTTCAATGAACCATTTCATAAATTTTGCAGGATACGTTTTATTTTTGTTTTTACAGGTGGATCCTAAACGATTCGCGATTTCAGTAATATTGATTCACATACATTATGTCATAATATATACGAAACGAAATTACCTATGTCGTGAATCATTAAGGATCTATATGTAAAAACAAAAATTAAGCGTCTCCTGCAATATTTACGAAATGGTTGATTGAACATTCAAGAACTAGGGCAGCGATTGGTACACCAAGTGCAGTGAATCTTGATCATTTGTTACATGAAGTCTAGGCGATCAGTCTTACGCCTTAAAATGAAATATATATGTAAATATATAGGAAACGACATGTTTATTTACCTACAGATATTTACAATATGGGGGTTCACTTGAAAAAAATTTTTTTACTAAAAAAATAGAAAAACCTATCCACAGTATTGTTTAACATCCTCAGAATCGCAGTACTGTACTTTATATACATACTGTACTTTAATAATACATTTTATGTAGCGAGTGTACCTGTATTGTATATAATATAAATATATACCTACAACCTACACATTAGTCTTTTGTACAAAATCGTCCTTACTTTTATTTTTATTTGCTAAACACAACTTTACTTTTTTTAAATACTTCAAATAGTTTTTAAATTGTCAAGTTATTTATTTTTATTTATTTATTAACGTGTTCTATCCTAGCAATGTTCAGTGAAAGACCGTCCTTTTTTTAATCTTTATTTAAACGCAAAACGACTGTTATTCAATGATGTTCGCATTACAATCCGCTTACTCCAAATTACACAAAACTTGGAAACTTATCCTAACTGCGCCGAATTAAGCAATTTATGTGCCCAAGATGAGAAAAAAATATCGTAAATTTGTTCCACAATGTTCTTGCTAGAAAAATTTTGAAGTTGGTACGGAATCGTACAAGTTTCGAGTTTATTCAAATAACTTAGAGGTTGTTTAGATTAGCAGATGGTGGGCGACATGAAATATGGGAGACTTTAAGCAATACGTATTCTACAATGTACCTAATACAAAGAGATTTTCATAAATATAAAGTTATTTAGTAGGTTTTACTCAATTTATTGTGAGGTTTCTTTTATTATTTTAGTTTTATTGTAACAAAATGAATTTTCATTTCCAAAAAATCCAAGTTTAACCGCATTTTGATTGATCGTTATCATTCGTCAAACTACCTGCAAGCTAAGCAATTTCTCGTACATCTTAGCAAGTCAGGTCCAAGTCTTGTAGATCTTACGTAAACTGCCATCGAATCGTCAGCAGCGAATGCAACCTGAATATTTATTTTTGTAATTGTATTCTATTTTGACCCCCTCAAGAGGCTAGCAGGCCCAATACTAGAGGAAAACAATTCCATAAATATCCAGATTTGAGAAAAAATTCGGTGGTCTCACAGAAAATCGAACATAGAACTAACGTTTTGCGAGTCTAGTCTTGCTTCTTAACCACTTCACCACAGAGGCCATCATATTTCTCGTGTCAATGAGCTGTTGAAATGTAATCATTATTAAAGCAATATTCAACCTCCGTAGGTATACGTTTACGTTGTGTTTATTGAGTTGAATACTTACGAATGATTACAACCAATAATTGAAATGTTGGCAGTGGTTAAATCAACAGACATTCAGCCTGGATTTATTATAGTGGCCTTGTTTTCACCACCTAAAACATAAACCCACTCGCCTTATTTTAATAGTTTATTTAAGTACATCGCAGTAATCAACAGATTATGTAAAATAAACTAGTGAACTAGTAAACATAAGAGAGTATATAGGTACGTAATAATATCTAACTATTCGGAACTAATCTTGCACATAAATTTCAAAGTGCCATCCATAAGCACTCGTATTCACCCACTGATACATTTTGTACTGTATTTGTCCAGTGCGTGGTGCTGTGGTAAGACCGTTGGACTTCCTACAATGCGTATAGCCTCGGCTATGATACTCCTGGGAGTTAAATATTCATGTAAATGTTTCATTATATAAACGTTTGATATATGAATTGGAAACACACAAAAATGATCATTTTATCGTGGTGTAGAGTAAAATTATTCTGTAAAAGTATACTTGGTGTACGAATGCAGTGTCCTATAAACCATTAGGGGAGGAACAAAAGAAAGGGAATTTTCCTTAACAATCATAATTGCAAATTTCTATACAAAATATATCTCTTTTTCGCCTGGACATTGGACATTAAAAATACGACAGTAAAATTAACAAAAATAAGAATGAATAAGCGTAGTTCTATTTAAAAAGTTATCATTCTATTTCATATTGTAGATAAGGGATAAGGGTGCGAATGAGGGAGTAGTAGTAGATAAAATATAGATCTGTATTGTTTGGCTTTTCGAGTATTTTTCGTTCTGGGTGACATCGACATCGAAATTGTATCGTTTCTTATCTCCAGACAAAATAAATGAAACTAACGACTCTGCTCGTCAGTAAGTGAATGTTAATGTCAAATCCATACATTTGTCTGGCGATCAGAAATCGGTTCGTTTGTGGAGTGAGGTCATTCCGGACCACCAGTGAGAATAAAACATAATAAATTTCGTATAACATCCGACGGAAGTTAAGCGTTTGGATGACTGCTAACGTTGTATATAAAATAAAAACAACCATGTCTTTCTTGTCTTTGATATTTTTTTACAGAACGGTATATTTCTTTCTTCCTTTAAATAGACATTATAAATAGGGAATCTCGTACAAGACATTTAAAATAAAAGTTTTAAAGATGTTATTCGTAGCTGGATGTAATACAGTTATTTTTAATATACTACCAGAAGTATGCCAGGACACAGTGGTGTGTCGTTTTTCTATCCTCTCTGCCTACTCTTGCGTTGTGACACATTACATTTCAGTGGAAAGAGACTAGACGATGCTTGAACAATCATTGACTTTTTTAGTGAAAATGTTTAAAAATAGTTTTTGACAAAACGTGGGTAAGCCTTATGTATATGTATGGTAGTGAAGCGTAAAATGATAGGTTTACAAATGTTGAAATTGGAGCAGAGTGCAAGGCTGAGATAAGCATTATCGACAAAATTAAGAAAGGGCTTTTACGATGGTTTGGCCATGTGGAGCGAATGAGTGATGAAAGAACGGCTAAAATAGTTTAAATGCAAGTGTGCCTGATGTAGAAGCCGCGAGAGGCCGAGAAAGACATGCCATGACCAAGTACGTCAAGTACTTGAAAGTGGTCATGTGAAAAGTTGGAATAACCGGCGTATGTGCATGAGAAGATGTATGAATGTAGAGGAAGCAAAGGAGTGTAAGTCTGTCATGACAGAGTGGTACGGCGTTCTATCCTCTCTGCCTACCTCTGCGGGGAAATGGCGTGATTTTTTTGGCGGGGTTAGTTAGTTAGTTAGGTAACCCTTTCAATAAGCGCAGATAAAAAACTGTAAAGTTTCTTGTGCAGTTTGCAAACTGTATGGAATATGTGAATGGTTGACGTGACGCGTAAAAAACAAATAACATATTTTATATTATTAGCCATATTAACTATTTCCTGTGTGCAAACATACGATAAAAACTTACGATCGTGCTTATAAATTGTACATATTTAGGGTGTCTTTAGACAGACTTTACAGTTTTCTGAACTAGTAACTGTTCAGTTTTTGGTCCCCATAAAGTGCACATTACATATATATTTAATTATTTTAAAACAAAACTGAAACTAAATGGGTTCAAAATGTCCAATTTAAAAAAATCTGAAAATGTTAAACAAACTGTCAACCATTGATATAATAAATTATTTTACAAATAGTGTGAAAACTTTCATGTTCAAGTCTCTAAATGATTGCATTTTAGTATTCAGTCTATTTCCATTCATATTACGCTTACTGTATGATTCACTTCCATACAACATAGGAGTTGCACCCACAACATAATTTAGTTCAATGTTGACTATGTTTCCGACACTTACCTTTTAATATCACTCCTGACCTTTTCATCGCTAATAAAGACACTTAGTACTTATGCACTGCACCTAAAGCTGAAATTTTGACAATGATTTTGCATTAAACAATATTACTAAATGTAAAATAATTCAGGTGTTTTAATTTTAAAAATGTAAATGATTTTTAATAAACAACGATGTAATGCAGTTATTGATATTCTGGTGCTGTTACAACAAACAAATATTACAATCTGTATCTAAGTTACAAAACTTGTACGAATGTGTCAAATTTCCACTTTGTAAAAATTTTCGCATTATGTATTGAATTTGCTTGTTTATTTTTAACCCTACAAATCATAGTATATGTACATTGTACATTTGTACATATACTTGTGTACATTTTGCTTTGTTGTGTTATTTGTAATAATCGACCTAGGCTTCATTTACACATTTTTTTTTTAAATATTTTATTATTTATATTTTAATGTTGTGCACACAGTGCTATGTTTGATACAATGAACAAAGAATTTTCAATTTGAGGTAACATATACAACATAACACCAATTACGTGGAGAAAAAAATGTACAAGACAAATTTCTGAAGACGTGAAGTGAGCAAACAAGTGTGGTCATGTTATGTCATGTGTATGTTGTGTGTTGTTGTATGTGTGTGGAGTGTGGTGTATGTGTTGGGAAATCTGAACATTTAAACAAAGGAGACGGTAAGTAAAGAGGATACTGCCGTCCTGGCAAACCGTCGATGACCATCCTACGGATGTATTCGGCGGAGCTGATGGATGCGGGCCTGACGTAGGAGGAGGCGAGAGAGCTAGCTGGTGACAGGGTCTGCTGGAGGGATCTAGTGATGTCCACATGCTTCACATAGGAGCAAACGTGGCGAAAGAAGAAGAATAAGAAGACGATAAGCAGGTTATAATAAGTTTGCGCTACTCAGCCTCCGCTTATAGCAGAGAGCCGAGTCGCTGAACGGACATAACATAACTGTTATTATGTATTTTCTCTTTGATATTTGCATTAATTTGCATTACAGCATCGAAAATGTTGCTTATCCTGCAATTTTCAAGCAAATATCCGAATTAGGTAAGTAGCAATGTGCGAAAACTTTATCCTGGGAAAAAGCTGACGCGCTGCAGTTATGATTTTCTATAGACTTGCTATAAAATGGTTTTCCTGACAGCCATCAGCTCGCTCCAATCACTTTGAAGACGAATGCAGGCCGCTTCCATTCACTAAATGATTTATCGCCACACAAAATGCCAGGAGTTCTGAATAAACGAACGACTGAAAGTATGAAACTGCCGCCTTTAACGGATTTGAATTATCGCCTATTTATGTTTAACAATGGATTCATTTGAAGTTGATTTATATACACGACGTATGAGAAGCCTGTTTTTTTGGTGTCTGGAACCACATATTATGTGAGTTTTTATGTAAATAGGTACATTATTTTTTGAAAATAAAGCTTTTATAATTTATTTTTCTGGTACTTATAAGTAGGTATAGGTTTTTAAATAACTTTTTATTTGAATTTGTGTTTACACTGTCAGGTATAAAAAATTTACGCAATATTCATCATAATTTGATATCCACCCCCTAGTGGAGCATATGGATTCCACAAACTGCAGCTAAGCTAAGTGGTCGACCACTAGTTTCCATGCGTCTTACCAAGTTAGGTCTCGGTCCTGTAGCTCTGACGTAAACTTTCGAATTATTTAAATTGAATCTATGTATATACCTACTTATACGTGGAACTGTTAAATTTGTAAAATGCACTGTAGAGTGAAATTTTGCGACATCCGTAGCGTAATGGCTAAGGCGCTTAACTCACGATATGGAAGTTCCGGGTTCAATTCCCGGGGAGAACACACAAAAATAGAAAAGTGATTTTTTTCAAGTCTGGGTGTTTGTGACGTTGTTTCCCTTTGTTTTTGGATCTCCTGGCGCTTTGCTTAAAACTTGATATTAATTTGCTTTTAAGATACTCGTGCAAATTATAATAACAGGTTTATGATTCTAATTTAAAAACAGCATTTCTGCAAATTGACGGTTTTTGGTATACCTAGATATGGACAATAAAATGTATTAATGTTACTTAGAATAATATCATAATGTATCTATCTTTGTATTTATTTAAAAAAAACGAAAGCACTTGGCTGAATACAAAATATTTAATGGTTTTTATTTAACTACTAATTATAATGATAGCTTGAACACCACGTGAATAATTACGTTTTTTTATTTGTTTATGCTTATGGTTTTCCAAAAATTATGCTATAAAATATTATTTCTTAAAGATGCTTTATTTTAAGCTTAATTTTTGGAAGTAATAATTTAAAGCGTATGTTTTTATCCAGATCGTAACTATTTAAACTTTCGCAGGTGAATAGTTTTAGTTTTGTAAATGTTTCAATCGATTCTAATTCGACAGATTTACACCAAACAACCGATCATCGATTTCATCTAATTGTGGAAAATAATGTAAATAAATACCTTTCAAACGTTAGTAGCATCAATATAACACATCTTGGCAACATTAAAAATACAATAGTTATGTTTCGGATGATCTAACATTATGAACCTTCATTTCAACCAATAATAATTATCAACAATTTATACGGATTGTAGCAATAACTGATAAGGACTTTTTCAACAAATATTTACTGGCCCGCTAAAAATCGTTCAGTGACCATACTTTTATCGGAGATAGTATCAGGATGCTGATGATTCACCAGCCGACTAAACCCCACTTTATACGTGACAGAACGAGGACGGTCCCATGTAAAGTGCGCATAAGAACATTTATTAAAAAGTTCAGTATATATATTCGTAACTACTGCAATTTCGACAAGATTAGGAATAAGATTTGAGCGGATATGGATAAATAATTATTTTCTCTACGTTTGTGTGTAAGAGTCGAGAGCTTTAAGTACCTAGTAACGTCCATTGGTCCATTACCTTGGTAAAGCATCAGCCCTTAGAAAGCCCTTTAACATTATGAAGGCCGCTTGGAGATCGGATGTTCAGTCGGTCAAAACTAAGTTCCTCCTTATATAGGCATTATTGCCAGCATCATACTTATTCTATATTGTTGTGCGTCGTGGCAGCCAGGGCCCAAAACAGCAGATATTTTAGTTTGGAGAATAGGTGCCATACAGAGGGCAACGGATGCAGCAAATTTTGGTGGTAACTGGTGTGGCGGAAGAAATACGTCACGCGGGCGACGCGGAACGAACGAACGAACCGAACTCTGCCGAACGCTATCGGACAATGAGGAGAGACATTTTGACCGTCATCGTGACTACACGTCGCTTTTGCACAGATTTCTTGCCGCCAAATTGTGGGGCAAACTAAATTCATTTCCACTTTCATTATTCATGTAAAGCTTAGTTTAATTAGTTAAGTTTTCATTGTATTTCTTCTCGTTAAATTCCGTGTAATAAATGTGCACTTGAAATTGTAAGTACTCACTTCATTTCTCTCTGTGCACCCACATAAAGCCATCATTGGTGACCCCGACGTGATCAGGTGAAGGGTCTCGAAAGAACCATAATTGATTTTAAATGTGATGTATGTATGTATGTAGATATTGTAGATCTAATAATCTAATTACTACCTACATACTTTGTAATAACTTTGCAATAACAAAGTTTTTTTACTTATCTTAATTTAAAATCTTGTCAAGTTATCCCAAGTAGACCGTACAAAATTTTCAGAGAGCTTTTAATCTTGATTATGAACAAATCATCAATTGCGCTTAGTTCGGCTGACTAGTAATAGAAATATTTACCGAGAAATGCTAAAAATAGCGCTTCTTCACGGTCGATTGGGAGTTGCTAAATATTGGGAATATTACACTAACAAACGTAACGTGTTTGGTTTATTATTTCATGATTATTTCTAGACATTTTTACTAAATACATTTCGATTTCAATGCCGACAAAATAAAGTTATTCACCTGATCCTTTAATCAATCTGGCAGCTATTATCATCACAAATACGTGAATCGGACGCTTGAAGTATTATATATATTAAACGCACTATTATTTATTAAATATAAGACATTGTACTGGTATACCAAGTAATAGAAGTATCTTGATGATTTGTATGTTACTTGAAAGTAAGATACTAAAAAGTTTTAAACATCAATGGCAGTCGATGGTATAATAATAAATGAGCTAGTCAAATAAAAATTTTGGGCATTAATTGCGTGAGAACTATTGCAAATTTATTAAAACACTTTTCTGATTGAGTTTGTTTCGTGTAAATGTTAGTCCACTGCCAAATCAAATAATCAATTAAATACTGTCAACTCGTGGAAATTAACACTTATTTAATTAAACGGCGTTTTATTACGATGGATGGTGTTTGTTAAACGCGCATTGTGGATAATTACCATAATGTTTGCTTTCGTATTATATTAACAATGTCTCTCTAAATTATACACGTATATAAACGTACAAAATTTGTACACTGTTAACAACCACGCACCTGTTCATCTGTTGTAAATATTTAAAACATTTTTAAGGTTCGTTTTTAGTATTGTTTTTAAAAAGTTTTACCTGTTAAAATATTGGAACGGTTTTGATGTTGTTGCTTGAATTCTTGAGCCTCTTTTATTCAAAATCAAGTAAGCTGTAGTTTCACTGCAAAGATTTTATTTTTGCATTGCTAATTACACAGCCACAAACTTTTTGTTAAAAGACTTGTACATACACATTCAAAACACTTGAACCGATAAATTATTAATAAACCACATTACGTTTAACTTTTTGGTAAATATTCGTATTTTTGTCTTTCAGTATACGATTTTCGATAAGAAATATATGTGCACAAGTTGATAAATTAAAGTAAAATATTTTTACACCTCTTCTAAACAATTAGGTTTTCATGAATACTGAAATTTAATATTTTGTGGTTATTTCTAATTCTTCTTCTTCTAAAATTAGTCGTTTAGCGTCTGTATTTATCTCGTTTGTCGGCTCCCAGCTGTCCCATCGTCTTTTTGTACGTCAGGGAAGTCAAATGTTTATTTTTAATGATTAAGAATTTTGACTGTTATCACTTTACTTGATAAGATTTACTATT
The DNA here is from genome assembly GCA_022494985.1 of Micrasema minimum. Taxonomy (NCBI): domain Eukaryota; kingdom Metazoa; phylum Arthropoda; class Insecta; order Trichoptera; family Brachycentridae; genus Micrasema; species Micrasema minimum. The sequence continues at coordinate 104,349 of JAGVSP010000053.1, read as the reverse complement.
AATTTATTATAAAGAAGAGATTATCAGATAAGAGAATAGAGAATTATCAGATACCTGTTAAAATATCATGTTAAACATTGTCTTATCTCGCCTTCGATCCTTACTTGAAGGTTATTAATTATTACGTTAATAAAGCACAAGATTGAAAAAGGATTTCAGTTATTTCGGGAAATTGCCATTTTCAATCTCAAGCAGAAAGGGCGAGGAAAATCTTTGGATGGAATTATTATGAAAATTAATTTATTTCACTCTTTGATTACAGATGGGAGGAAGTGTGTTCACGTGTTCTGTCTTCCTTCCTTTTCGATCAATTCTTGACATTTTATGAAAATGAGAAATATTTTTTTAAATATTTTATTTTTTGCTGCTGCGTAATTCAACGAGTCATATTGGATATCATCAAGCTTGTTTGAAAAAAAAAGTTGTCATATTTATTTATTTAGATAGAAGCCGCATGAAAAGTAACTAATAATTATTGAGTGTATATTATATATGCGAAATTTGCTAAAACACAATATAAACTGTACATTATCGTACTGCAGGTATATAAAATATCATAAACAATCTTATTTTATGCCATAATTCATCAACTTTTTGGTTTGCATTACGCAAAGATGAACCTACGATGTAGATACGACGCCGAAGCTCAACACCGACAAAAGTTTTGAATTCAAGCGTCTATACTTTAGACCTTTAAACTATGTATAAAGGAAAGTTAAAATATTAATGCTGTTTTGCTTTTGTTCTCATAACGATTTTTGAGACATTTTGTTTTGGTGCAGTTTATCTTTTATTGCAAATCGATCGCTATCTAAAATGCATACCCTTGGGACTTCTCCTAGTTGTATTGTACTAAAATTTAATATCTCTCACGACAACACAACAGCAGAGATAGGAGTTTTCCTCCCTCCACGATCCCCCCTTTCCACTATCTTCCAACTCTATGGCTAAGGGTGAAACAGGATTATGTAAATATTCACACAACGCTTCAGGGGACTGTCTCATTATTTTAAAGAAACAATTTTCGTAGAAAATACCAAATTTGTACATGTGGTTTCTATTCAAATTAGTTAGGTACTTTTGTTTAACAATAGGAACGCCTGTATAAATTCGACTTTCATGCGTGGTTAGTACAATATAGGTATATCGGTATATGTGTCTAGTTTGTTTAAATTTTTTTGTGAAATACTGGATTTATAAACGAAGTCTTGAATTCCAAATTGTACTAAAATAACTCAACAGTTCTCAAATTCAAATTTTTAGCAGAGTTTAATCTTTCAAATTTGATTTACTTTAACTTTTGAACAACATTTTGAATTAATACAAATACTTGTAGACAAATTACTGGATTATACCCATGCTGGGCTGATATCAGATATAATTGATATCTCAACAGAGACAGAGAAGCTCTGGAAACGAATGTGGGTTATCTAGGCGTTTACAGGGCTTATGACTTGTCATTGGCTGGGTTAAGTGGCCACTTGGCCATTTGTCATACATGGTTGTCAGATGTCAGATGACAGGCGGAATGGGAATGTTGTAATTACGTCAAGTGGCCACTTAACCCAGCCAATGACAGGTCATAAGCCCTGTAAACGCCTAGATAACCCACATTCGTTTCCAGAGCTTCTCTGTCTCTGTTGAGATATCAATAATATCTACTTTAATTTTATCAAGCTTCCGTTTTTTCTTTTCGTTTCTTTCATTTTGCGTAAAAGCGTGTTTATTTGACTTAATTCATTAAAAGTTCAATTACAAGTATCTACTTGGAAACACTCTATTATTAGGTATGTAAGATATATAATTATTCGAGTAACACAACAATAGCCGGATTAAATTTCATCTCCAATCCGTCAAATCCTTCCAACTTCATACTGAATCCTTTTTATTCTGTTGGAAGTTTTCGCTTCATTTGTTATGATGAAATGCATTGTAGTAAATTTCAAGCTGTATTATTTCACAAGTTTCGTTGAACCGAGTTCCCAGAACTTTTGTGTCGTATAATGAAGCTGCTGTAAAATTTATATCAGTAAAATGTACAAATTTCAAACATTTTATTAACGTTATAAAGTATTCTTGGAAAATAATTATTTATTAAATAGTATGAGTTTTTATTTTTCTTTTGCTAATGTGTTCTTTAGAATTGAAATGAGTCCATAAACCTATTTAAAAAATTATATTATTGAAGTTATACTTCTTTGCGCCCGTTAGACACTTTGGGGTGGGATGTTGGTCGAGAAACCGCGTCGCGCTGATTTTTAAGAGAAAATGGCGCTTAAGAGAAAATGGCGCCACAGTCACTGATGCTTGTATCTGATACTTGTTTTGATACAAGTATCGATACTTTTATTGATACTGATATTGAAGCCGGAATATATTGAATATAAATATATTGAATAATATTGAAAAATGTCTTATATTTCATTTATATATCCTGTCTGTTTTTGTGCGTGAGTGGGTGTATGAGAATGGCCAAAGAAGTATAACTTCCACCGTGTGGTTCGACGCACACCGATTTTTATACCTTCTACTTAAACTCCTTTTGTTTCGCGTGTTGGACACAATACACAAGATTATCATTTCTTCCTTCAAATTTTACCAACCTTTTTGCTTAGATTTTTTTTCTTAACTCCGTATTTCTTTCATATTTCCTTTTCGGTTATTCATCTCAAAAAGGAAAACTTTTTCCCTTTTACACTTATTATTCTGTTATTTTTAAGTATCTAAATACTTTTTAAAAGATTTCTCCACGAATCAGATAAAAAAAGTCTTGCCATTTATGCTTCAAACGGAATATTTTATTTTTGTATCTTTTATATTTTGTATTCTATTGTATCAAGTAAAACACGTTCAGTAAAATATTCTGTCTTTCTTACATTAGAATTTCTAAAGTTTTTACGAATAATTATAAAAATACCAGCATTAAGTCTACCTATTTTACCGTGTTCTGTAAGAACCAATTATAAAATATGGAATTTTTATTTCATAGTTTCCGAAATTAAATTGTTTGGACGTATATGAAAATATAATTCATTAAATCTAGAGTAAGACTCTTCTTCAAATTTCCTACAGTAAAAACGTTTTGTATTGAAGAAATAATTTGTATTAAATAATCTAATTACATATATTATATAAAATAAATACAGGTGATGGTGTTGCCTAGTTAAACTGAGTAACGATGGAGGCGAACGAGTAGTGGCCCAGTGGGTAGCGTCGCGGTCTCTGAGTCCAGAGATCGTCGGTTCGAATCCCCACTTCGACACGACTCGATTCCTATTTTCAAGCACAAGCCGCTTAGGTTTTATTGAAAATAGTATTTACAAATTGAAATATGTGCAAATATCATAAGATTGCATAGATTTCTTTTTATTTTTATTTTTTTTAACTTTTCTAGCTATCGCATTCAAACGCGTTTTTGAATGTTTTTAAAATTTATCCTACAATATTAGCTTGATGGCGGCTAAGGCAATAGGAACCGTCATATTAACACACACAATGTAATGGTTCTTATTTATTTACTGTCGTTTACAGCCAAAAACGCCTCATACGAACTCTGCAGTCGGTATTACAGACCTCGCCCAGTTAATTAGCAGTAATTTAATTACTTTCCTTAACTAACTCCCTCCCCTAGCTACCCTTTAGTATATCGATAAAGTATGGGGGACTGGTCCACCCAACATTGAACGTGCTAAAGTGACCATTTGTTTCAGGAACGACCACTATTATGGAGACTGATTAATGATGAAAAGGTCTCGTTTAATGAATTGTTATTTTGCATTCTGTTGGCGTTTAGCTCCACGTTATCTCTAACATCCACATCCTTGTTAATAATAATGAAATATGTATCTGCCGTTAATAATCCACTAATTAACGTAATCCTCTTTCATGGTGAGTCACTGCTTTTTAAATTTAGGTTTAATTTTCCATCTGAAAAAAATTCAGTTAGCAAAACGGTTAAATAAAAAACCTAAGTGAAAACAGATTAAAATAAGTTGTCTTTAATCTACAAAATACATTAAATTTTTTCATTGCATAGACTGCAAACCATACAGAAAATCAGAAATCGATACTGCTCAACATCGTTTACTTACATTTAAAGCAAAATGCTAATACTGAACAAAAGGAATGTTACAAATTATTTATAATATAACGAAATGTTTTAAAAATAAAACACGCACTAACAGAGTCGTTTTCAGAAGCGAGTTAGGCCCAGAACACACGATGAAACGCAAAAATGACAAAACTGCAACTCTAAGCTACTTTTGAGTTTCATTTGAGTTTATGACATATGTCGTGGACTTGACTTGGGAGGATGCACGGGAGCTGGCCGCCGATCGCTTGGCCTGGAGGCAGTTTGTGGAATCCATTTACTCCACATGGGGAGCGGATATGGTATGATGATTATGTCATATAGTCATATAGGAAACCACACACGACGTTACAAGTTTAAAACTCGTTTGAAACGCATTTCGAATCAGTTGCATTGAAACTGGCTTGCAGGAAACTCGTGAAACTCGACATATTGAAACAGATTGAGACAGACGTCTGCTCTCAGAGAAAACTAATGACTGTATGAAAATTTCATCGCGTTTAGGTTTCGCCGTTTGTGGAAATAGCCTGAAACTGGTTTCATACCAAATGTTTCGAATAGGTTTCGTTGCAGTTGCGTTTCACCGTGTGTTCTGGGCCTAAGCGTTGGGAATGCACCTAATGCTTTTAAAAATACTCGTAAAAAATGTTTTAGAAAGCCTCCTCCTCTTCCTTTTATATCCCTAATTCTTCAATTTATCGTTCATTACTGCACAACATAAAAATATTAGAACCTTTGAATTTTCTGACGTAGATGTTTTAGGGTGATTCGGGGTAATTCTGAATTGCCTAACGATAATGGGGTAAAGTGAATCGGAGAGCGGAAGTCAGGGCCGTGTTCCTGGGGGCCGCCACTACCGCCCGCGCCCGGGACCTTTCCCGTGGGAAGTCGAGTGGTGATTTTATCATCTCCCTACTGAGGCGTGTATAATGGGCTTACCACTGGTGCGCAGTGGTGCATCCAGAATTGGAAAGTAGAGATATAAAAATTGCCATAAATAAAGCGGTTATGAGTGAATTTTAGTAAAATAGAGATATAAAAATTGCCATAAATAACGCGGTTATGAGTGAATTATATTTCTTGCAGTTAGCATGTAAATATTCGTTAAAAATTTTTGTTTATCCATCAAAGGGAGTTCATATTTTCAGAATAGTCACCCCTTTACTACTTTTGCAGAAGTCATCATCATCATCATTCTGTATCCGCTCCCGATAATTGAATTGCCCCAAACTGAAGGAACATCCGCCAGCTCTCGTCTGTCTTACCAAGTCAGGTCTACGCCCTGTATTTCTGACGTTAGCTTCCGATGAATAAAACTGTGATTAGAAGTTTTCATCAGAAATAGATAAAAATAAATATATTTTTTATCAAAAATTTACTGCTGCTTTACCATACGAGTTGTACATATAGTAAAACTTTTTGTCAATTACTGATTTTATTCACGTTATTCTTGTTCTATTGCTATTTTAAAACTCACTGTATCCATAAGAACAATTCATCAAAATAAAATGCGAGAAATCAATAATTTCAATATAGTATGTACATAATTTGTAAGGTTAGCTTACTCGACAACTCTACATTGTAAAAATACATACATTAATTTTATTTGCAGAATGTTTACCGGAAATTTTCAGGTTAACTTTTCTCTTTCTCCGGGGGGTCAGGTCCCCAACCTACCCCCGGATGCGCCACTGCACTAAGCAAACTACGAAATACTCTTTAGTTCGAGGAATACAGCGTCTCTATACCACCTCGTCTCATCTCCATTCTCTCAGTACAGCTCGCAGCTTCTTCCGCGCCGCTCGCCTTCATCCACCCGAAAATATGAAGTTTTTTCTGTTGATGGGTAAATTATTATGCGGACAAAAATACTTTTGTGGTTGTTATTGTTAATTTTAAAAAGTCTCTAGGCCGTTTAAGAGGATTGAGTAGAATGGCGTTTTACCCTTTCTACTACTCCTTCGGGAAATTATTTTGATGGTTCTGTATTCTATTAAGGGTTTATTGGAATTTTGGTAAACATTTTCTATTGCAGAGCTAGATTGGCTTGGACAGGGTAGAATGGCGGTCTATCCTCTCCCCTTTGATGATATGGCGTACCTAATCGTTAGGTACATGTTATGAATATGTACATTTAAGGTTCTATTGAAATGTTTATGAATATATCCTATAACAGAGTTCGATTAGCTTAGATACAGAAGAATGGCGTTCTATCCTCTCTGCTACCCCTTCAAGAAACTGGTTTGATGGTTAGTCACTTAATTCTATTGTTCTCTATTAAGAGTTTATTGGAACTTAGGGGAAAAATTTAAACATTACGAAGTTATTTGACATAAAATGGCTTGGCATACTTTTAGCAACCAATTAAATCGATTATTTGCTGCATAAAAAACATTTTTAGTGAAGTGAACTCATAGTAAACAAGACGAACTAGTTTGTAGCATTCTATTTTTTTGTAATTTTCCATTTAAATCCATTACATTATATTTTACTACCAGACACATCTGAATGTTTATAAATATATACATATATAAACAATAAAATCCAATAAATCTTCTACTACTACTACTAGTACTACTAGTTTTCCCTTATCCGCGCGAAATGGTGCATAAGGCATTTCATTGACACCTTCATAAGCGCATGGGTCATTTATTACATGGTGAAAAAGTGATTAATCTTATGCTTCAGTGCCAGTTTTTTTTTTTTAATCCCTTAAGTAAATAAAAATGATTTTTGCATTTGCTCATGGGCTATGACGTTAAAGCTTTAAACCTATATTCCAAGATTTTCGTTTTTTCCTGAAAAGCATACATTTTCTAATGTTGTCGTTCATTCGAAAATATTTACAGCATTTTTATTTCGTGAATATTTGAGGAAAAATTGTCATGCGTTTTTGTGACAGTTACGGTTTTGACACCCCAAATTTGCATATTCGTTAACCTAGTTAAGTATTTATGGTGCTTTACTTAACGACTCACCATTTGCCATGTGCTCAGTATGCTAGCATAGATGAATGAATCAACCAACCGTTTTTAATGTTTTTGCTTGTTTAAATCCCAACTATTTATGGCTTCAACCAAATATTTACATCCTTATCATAACAATGAAAAAATCTTTGCGTGCTGTCGACTGAAAAATATGATTAAAATTCTGAAATATGCGCCTTTAAATCAATTTATCCACAAGCTTTCTGAAATTATTCGACTATTTATATAAATTTTCAGATAAAAAATACCCAACGTCAAAATCAAAGAATATTATTATTTACTGTAGCTTTCATCTGAAAATAAATTTAGAGACGTTGAATCATTAATAATTAGAATTTTTATCTTTTATATTAGAGGTAGATAAAAATTCATACATTTTTAAAAATCTAATTCTTTGCAATTCATAAGAATTATAAGTCATTATTTGGAAGCAAAAACATTCGCAAACTTCATTACCTTTATACGAATTCTCTATATTAAAAACCATTTTTGTTAAACCTAAATATATCTAAATCTTTGGTCAAAAAAACAATTCCCAGTCTCAGATTTTACATATTGTAATCACGAAGGAACGCCCCCAGATATTTTTACTACCTTTCTTAAATAAACAGTCGACGCTGTTTTTATAACTACCCACAAGATTTCCACCATCCAAAAGTACAATAAAAATGATTATTCAATACGTATACACTATGCGAGTAATATCAAGAGCCAAAAGTGTAACTATTAGCCCACAAAATTCGCGAATCACATTAAAATGTTTTAATAGCCATAAGATTTTTTACATCGTTTCCTATCTCGAAAACTGAGTAAACCTTTTAAAAATAAAGCTCATAACAAGAGCTCGGAAGCTTATAACTCGTTAAAAAAACAACCAATGATTCTAATAAATTTCCACGTGGAAATGCTTATTTTTATTGCAACTTATTTTGCTAAAGATAACCTCTTATTTCTTTATATTTTTCTGTTCTTGTATTTGCTAATGCTTCCCCCATTGATTTGAGCGTATCATAAACGTATGCAACGAACTTCGAAAATTCTTTGATTTTTTTAATGGTATCTTCTATGACGTGAATGGACGTCGGTAAAGGACCTTGCAAATAATAAAGATATAAATAATAAGATATGCGACCATGGGGCAATGGTAATGCAATATTTTATTAAAGCTATTAAAGTTTAGTAAATGAGATTGTGATAAAATATAAATATACACAAAAAGGAACCCACTAACCTTGGTTCTTCGAGATTCTGCTGCACCGTTACTTTATTCACTGCGCTGCAAGTTCACTTAAAACTTTCAATGTGAGATTTTTATCTAAAAGTATATGAAAAATGCGATGTGATAAAAATTCCAGGCGTTAAATGGACCTAGCTTGATTTGTAACTGAATTCGACAGGAGTTTGGATTTCGTTTGTGAATCTGGATTTCAAATATTTCATATCGATTGGTTTTAAGATTATGGTTTCAATTTAGGTAGGTAGAAAAGAATAAGGATGGGAAAAAGTAACATTCAAATTTTGCTGCAGAAGTCGCGCAACCACCTTGTATTCCGAAATATAACGAACTACTCATCTTTCCTCTCGTTATTCATATCTAGGTCAATTAAATTTTCCCTGGAATTCAGTTCAATACTATTATTTTGCTTTTGAAGTAGAAATGCAGAATTCCCTCTTATCGTAGGATTTATAGAATGAACGGCATACTTTTTTCTTAGAACTGTGGACTCATGTTTTTTTGAACACGTTATCTGGTTTTACATACTATATTTAATAATTTCTTATTCTTCCTTCTGTTTAATACTGGCATCGTGGTATACAGATATATACCATATTTATTTTGTCCAATTTTATGGGATTACATTTCACTTAATTAATAGAATGTAATAATGGGAAAGGCGACTTTTATGTTAATCTTTAGAAAGTTATGTAAATGAATTGGCCCCGACTCACTAGATAGTTGCTTCGTGTCGAATCGAACCGACTTAAATGTAGTAAAAAAATATCACCCTACTTTTTATGATGCCATTGAAAGAACTAAACATAATAATGAATTTTAACATAATTAGTAATAATAACAACGTAAAATGATGGATTTCACAAATTTAGAATTTACAAAAGGGATCACATTTTGCATTTACCAACTTAATTTACAAAATACATAGCTAACTTTTTTGACAGGCACTTTTACATATATTCATTTTAATATGGAACCTAACGACACCGACCCTGTTGTTTGGAGAAGTGGTAAATACTATGGTTTGTGGCAAAGTCCATTTGGTTATATATCTATAGGTCGAATAAATTTGAAGTGGCGATGCGATACGTTTTTGACTTTTAAGGAAGTAAACGAAGCAAGTATATTTAAGGCAAAGCGAGTGTTCATGTTTTGTCGCGTTACTGCACTTGTCAATACTCCAAAAAGTCTTCACTCAGCAAAAAACACTTAACATATAATTGCCGAACTGTAAGTCATGTCCCATATAGTATGGGACGCCCTGTATACATATATACTATACCAATCGCTTCCTCTGCTCCCGGTCCTCATTCATCATAAATAATGCATTTATGTGGACAGGACTGCTCCTTTATTCGGTTTGATGTACCTACAGGTTAAAATAACTTTCTTTAACATTTTAAAAGCTCTTTTAAGCATTGGTTGCATTCTTTCTATACAGAAAAAGAACATCTTCTTTTAAAATTCAGCCCCTAACAAGCATTTTGTACCATCATCGGAATTTAGACGTATTTTTTAAACAAATGGGGTAGGTGCGCAAACAAGTATAAAAAAGTGGCTCATGTATGGCCAAATTCACTCGAGGACGTTAAAAAAATAATAATAATAGTTCTACTAAATAGAGCTCATTTTATTTTGATTTTCATAATGTGAATAAACATTTTAAGCTTTATAACAAATCAAACAAAATAATAATACCTTATTTTCCAATTTACGCATTAGTTTATGGTGGAAATGGTAAACTAAACTCTCATCTAAATTAGTGATTTATGGTGAAGTTGTTTTTAATTGTCTAATGAGGCAGTAATTACGTATTATGAAGCATTAACTGAGTTTTAAAGCGGAAGCGTGACTCTGCATTGTTATAGAAAAATATTTAAAACTAACAATAGAACCTCACTTACTATATAAAAACTTACTTTAGTTATTTTTCTTCATGAAATCAAAAAAATTGTGTGGAATGAAAAATTATTACAAAGATATACGTAATACGTAGATACTTTTTAAAAACTATATCGCTTATGTAAGTTCTGCCAAATACTAAAAACGTGTAGGTACCTAATGCATTCAACTTTGAATTGCATTTTAACCATGATCTTATGTTGATGTTTTAAAACTAAGCAAAAATGTGTCATTCATACGAAATTAATATAGGATATTTATCAATATCAGTTTAAACAGTCCATTATTTCCTCGTGCGAATAAATTTTATTGATTCTGGTTCGTGTCACTGAGTCTCAGGCTCATTATTACACAGGATTAGGAATGATAGGTTCGAATCTCAACTTATTTCTTATTTGCTTCCATAATTATTTCTGTGCTGTTAAAATCAAACTTGAATTATTGTTCTCCACACATTTTTATACGGCAACAGCTGCATTTTATCCGAATATTTTACCATTATTATTACTATAACTATGAATACTTTAACATATTCTTAGATGTAGTTTCTTTCAGTTTAATTACATAATCGGAACATATTATGTTATTACGGTCGTAATTTTCCACGGCTCTCGGGATAGAGATGATTATTTCCTAGGTTATTAACCCGTGTTTTTGGATTTTACTCTACGTTGAAGTCTGAGACTGATCATCTTGCATTCTTATAATAAATTAACAAAATTCACTCTTGGTATGTGTACCGTATGCACCGTGAATGCGGATAAGGGAAAATAGTAGTTATACATTTTTAAAACTATATTTCATACTGATAAATAATACCATCTAGTATTTAAATTACCAACGTAATGTTAACCCAAGGAGCTAATAGCTGACAAGTTAAACCGTACATTAATCAGGCACTTGCCTCCATCTTGGCTGTCGATTGGTTATTAGCATTATGGGCCGTGGGCGGGTTGAAAGGGGGAAGGGGAGGTCCACCCTAAACCCTCAATGTGCACTTCCCGTGTCATTATTACAGCCTTCTGAGAGAACAAGAGGGTGTCACGAGGTTAAATCTTACGACCTTTTTGGCTAAATCGTGCTTAAACGTCTTGTATTGAGAGAACAAGAGACGAAGATACGAAGCTACAACCTTTTTATTAACTCGCGTCAAAAACTTTTTTAATGCGTAGTTTTATTTATTAAATACAGTCATAAAATCATGATAATTTTACCTTCATAACTAACCATCACGCCATTTCTCCGTAGGGGTAGGCAGAGAGGATAGAACGCCATACCACTCTGTCCTGACAGACTTCCTTTGCTTCCTCTACATTCATACATCTTTTCATGCACATACGCCGATTATTCCGACTTTTCACATGACCACTTTCAAGCACTTGACGTACTTGGTCATGCCATGTCTTTCTCGGGCCTTCCGCGGCTTCTACATCCAGGCCAGCACAGCACACTTGCATTTAAGCTTCTTTTAGCCGTTCTTTCATCACTCATTCCCTCCACATGACCAAACCATCGTAAAAGCCCTTTCTTAATTTTGTCGATAATGCTTATCTCAGCCTTGCACTCTGCTCTAATTCGATATTTGTACACCTATCATACATAGTCTTACCACACATTCGCCTGAGAGATCGCATTTCAACAGCATTCAGTCTACTTTCATCCTTCTTTTTCCAACACCACGCTTCACTACCATACATAAGGGTTGGTACCAGAACTCCGTTGTGTACTGCCAATTTTGCTTCTTTCGATATGTTCTTATTTACCTTCATGTAGCAAATAATTACTAGGATTACTCTATAATTAAGTCTAGAAGCGGGTGATTTTTTGGCAAAAAAAAATTCCTGAGTTATTTCGGTAGGACTAATTATGACAGAAAACTTAAATATCGGTCTTTTGTAACTAAATTGGTTAAAATGCAAAATTCTGTACAATTTCTAGAATTATTTTTTTACACTCCTCTATCAAAATCATCCCACGACGACCCATTTTCATATCTGCTTATGCCTTTTCTCTCTCCGTATGCCAAAATAATATTTACGTCCAATAATAATTTATTGCCTTAATAAAACGTAAGAAAAAAATATGAATATATTTCTTTTATTTGGTGGAAATCATAACCCTTTTTACGTAAACTGAAAATCAAGCTAAATATTTTACAACTTATCGTGCATAAAATATTTACTTAATCCGAAAAATCATTGGAAGTATAACTTTTCATTGCGTTTTTATTTAGTCTGAAAATTTAGCATAATTTTACATTGATGATTCTAAGTAGCTACTGAAACAAGATACAAGGATTATGGAAATAAATAAATAACATAAAATACAATTTGACATCTCAACAGAGACGAGAAATTTGGAAGGGAATATGGATATCTAGGCGTTTACAGGGCTTATGACCTGTCATTGGCTGGGTTAAGTAGTGGCCACTTGATGTATTACAACATTCCAATGTCTACAAGTATTTGGACACACTCAAAATGTTGTTTATAACATTAAATTCATTTAAACGTGCTACCAAAATTTAAAAAAATATGTTTTAATTATCATTACTCTAATATATATTGTTTTTTTTTTTATTAAATAGTGTAATATGCTTAATTTTAATCACTCAAAGGGTTTACAGCAGGATAATATATTGAAAAAATTAAGAGTTTAGGACATTTTATAATTGGTCAAAAAACACAATACAATGAAAAAGTTTTATTGGGGTGAAGCTTCGCTTAAAGAGAAGCTTTCTCTTCATTGGAAAACTTTTAATGAATGCAGCAATTTATTATTTTTATTCGGGCATTGTGAAAACTTCAGCATCGGTGCACTTTAAACTTTCTACCGCCTGCAATTAACAAAAAATTAGAAAAACAAAGTTTTCAAAAATAATATGAAAAATATGAACATGTCTGAATTTACATACGTGCAGAACAAGACGCTTCTGTATTTGACATAACAACTAAACAGAACACGACTGTTCTTTTTTTCTGTACGAGTATCGACTATGATTTTAATAACACACAGAATAATTTATATATCGGGCTAAAACTTGTTCCAGGTAAAGTACTCAACATGTTACATTGAAGTATGTTATTTTATTTCGTTCATATAACCACCGCGAGCCAATTTGCAGCGTTTGTTTCTTTGGAGCTGATGACAAATCCAATTAGCCAAAAACGAACTTAATTTTTTAAGATGATTATCAAGACTGAAAATTGGAGTAAGACTTTGAAAGAAATTTTTATAATTCAGAATGTTGCTCGTTCGTGAACTTCATCGTGATAAAAATGTCAATCTTGGCTGATGTTTTGACATTGACATATCATAAAAATATTATATAAAATGTTATATTATTTAGGTTGGCCATTTCCAAAAGCATAACTTTTGTGCCTTTTTAAAAAAATAACAAACCAACTCAGGAAAACAATTAAATTTATAAGTTTAACTTAGTGCCGGAAACAGAGTTAATGGTGCCTTGAAATCGATAGTGGCAAATAAGAACTTATCGAAAGAAGCAAAATTGGCAGTACACAACGGAGTTCTGGTACCAACCCTTATATATGATAGTGAAGCGTGGTACTGAAAAAATAAGGATGAAAGTAGACTGAATGCTGTTGAAATGCGATCTCTCAGGCGAATGTCTGGTAAAACTATGTATGATAGTTGTACAAATGTCGAAATTAGAGCAGAGTGCAAGGCTGTGATAAGCATTATCGACATTATTAAGAAAGGGCTTTTACGATGGTTTGGTCATATGGAGCGAATGAGTGATGAAAGAACGGCTAAAAGAAGTTTAAATGCAAATGTGCCTGGATGTAGAAGCCGCGGAAGGCCGAGAAAGATATGGCATGACCAAGTACGTCAAGTACTTGAAAGTGGTCAAGTGAAGAGTCGGAATAATCGGCGTATGTGCATGAGAAGATGTATGAATCTAGAGGAAGCAAAGGAAGTCTGTCAGGACAGAGTGGGATGGCGTTATATCCTCTCTTCCTACCCCTACGGAGAAATGGCGTAATGGTTAGTTAGTTTGTTAGTTAACTTATTATGGATTGGTTAAGAGATCGTCAATTTTTTAACATGATTTGTATCTAGATACCTATTGAAAAAAATAATACTACTTTATTTTTGTATGTCAATATAAAAAAATGAAAGTGTTACTCGTATCACATACAAAATGTCGGTTTCTTTTCGGTGTGTTTTGGAACAGTGAGCAGGCCTCAATCAGCAAACCAAAGCCGATATACTGATTAGAGGGGATGATTTGTTCACCAGAACGCGTGCCCTGAATTGGGGATTCGATCCTACCACCCGCTAATGACATTCCTCCCCCTCCCTCCTTCACACCCTTTTGCCATACCTAACTAGAACAAACTGTAATTGGGCATTATTAAAAGGCGAGACTTGCAAATTAAACTTTTTAGGGCAGTTGATCCGGAGACTTTTCACGTAAAAGATTAAAAGACTTTTACTGATACAGAAAGTACAGAGAATATCGAGGGTTACACGTAATAACATCAGGAAAATAGTAAATCAAGACGGAAGTAGAAAAGTTAAATTAAAGCCTACCGGATTTCAGTGTTTTTAGTTAAGAAAATTATTTTTCATTGTTTAAGGAGGTTTTAAGAGCATTTTTATCAAATAAATTCTAGCCCTCACAAATTATTTTGTTTGCGTATTTGTCAAAGAAGAAAAGCTTTTTACTCGATAATTTGTCAAATCACAAATTCATACTACTTTTCCTTATCCGCATCCAATAGTGCATAAGGCACTGCATCGGTACACCAAGTGCAGTGTATATTGATCATTTTATTACATGAAGGTTGTGAGATATGTGTGTGAAAGAGACTGTGTTTGAGGGTGACAGAAGATGTACGAACGTGTGTGTGTACGTAGTATGTCTGCTGTGTGCCCGTCATTCCGAGTTAGAGCTCTGAGGAGCATAGACAGTCAAACAGAGTATTATAATAAAACCCGTCATTGTCACAGCCGTGTATTACTGAAGGCCCCCATATCCAATACATCACAAAGGTAAGATGATCAGTCATACGCTTCAGTACCTGTCCAAGGTATCACACATGAAATATAAATATGAAAATCACTTGTAAATAAATATTTGAACGGGTAGTGGCCCAGTGGTAGCATCGAGTCCAGAGATCGTCGGTTTGAATCCCCACTTCGACACGACTCGATTCCTCTTTTCAAACACACGCCGCTTAGGCTTTATTGGAAATAGTATTTACAAATTGAAATATGTGCAAATATTATAATATTGTTTAGATTTATTTTTTATCAAAAAAATAAAAAATCACGTTGACGCCCTACGGGAATCGAACCCGCGACCTCATGCACAGTAGCTAAATGCGCTACCACTATGCTACGAGGCGGAGAAATTTATAGTATAAAACAAAAATTCTTCAAATAATGTGCTGTTGATAAATTATTTGGTTTTTTTATAGAATTGTTATGAAAACTATAATATAATAATTATGTTAATGCCTCATGTGAAACGTTTTTTAGATAAATTGAACCTTCAAACCTACATTTTAATTTAGAAAGTTTTCTTATAAAAATTAGTATTATAAATAACTGCACGAAGGCAAGTTTATGACTCATAAGAGGATACGATATCACGTGACAGCGGCCATTTCTCCATACAATCGTAGCCCTTGATTTTCTCCATGGAAAGTAGCACCAGCCAGTGCAATGATTTTTTCAGTTTTTTTCGCGCAAGAAGCGCGTTTGCATCGTCTAATTTGTTGATAATGTATTTGTAAAAAGAGGTTAATAGGAGGACCACGATTTAATGGAGAAACGGCCGCGGTTAAACGATAGCGCATCCTCATAACAATTCAGTTTAATTATTTTTATCATAACACCTGCAATAGACTTTTTATTTCGCTGTGTGTTTTTAAATTGAATCACCCTAATAGCTTGATGCTGATAATGTGAAAACTCTGGCGATATCTTAAAAGCATTTCATCGTCCCCAAGATCTTGGTCTTCTTGTAGTCTTACTTAAAACTTAACTTGGAGAAAATGTGCATTCGCGAACATCGCCTTTGGCTGAAATATGGTTGAAATAAGAGCTTTCTCGGTTCAACTTTTTATCTTCGAGAAGCAAAAAAATGTTTTAGCTATTTGGAAACTCCTGCGGGTTCTTATACCTATTACATTTTTCTTCTTATTTGTCAATAGAAGTTCCAAAATTCAAACACGGAAAGTTATTATTATTAATATTATTGTCTTATCAAGTACGACGAAGTCGGAATAATCGGCGTGTGTGCATGATGTATGAATGTAGAGGAAGCGAGGGAAGTGTGTCAGGACAGAGTGGTATGGCGTTCTATCCTCTCTGCCTACCCCTACGGGGAAACGGCGTGATGGTTAGTTAGTTAGTTAGTTGTCTTATCGTTGGTGTATAATCCAAAATCATTTTTTTTATTTGTTTAACCACCTCAACAGGCCAGGAGGCCCAATTGCAGAGGGGCACAACCTCACAAACACCCAGGCATGACAATAATCACTTTTTATTTAGTGTGTTCTCGCCGGGAACCCGGAACCCCCATATCGTAAGTCCAGCGTCTTAGCTATTGGACTACGGAGGCCGCCTTTGATTTTCATTTCATTGAAATAACGTAAATACACTATCAAAATATTTCATTTGTAATGCATTTTAAACGTCATTGGCCAATGGCGTGGTCTTTGATTTTTACCATCAATACATGATGGTAGAATGGTGAGTTTGTTTTTATTAAATTAATAAACAATTTGTACCTAATTATTGGTACCTATATATTAAATGCGGTAAATACCAAAATACATGTGGAATGTGGATAAGGAAAATGAATAAAAATTAGGTCTCATACTGTGGTATGTAAAAACTGAACCTATAAAAAAATCTGATGACCATAAAGATCTAAAATATAAAAGTATAAATGAAAAGGTACGTATCCAATCAGTTTATTCTGCAAAGCCGAAACTTTCTTTTTTTATCAGTTTTTCATATCGGATCTTAAATTTATAATATTTTTTTACCCCTAACTTCAAGGGATCATTTTAATAATATTTTTATATAATAAACGAAACTAGTTGAGAAAATGTAAGGCAACAAGTAAAATGTTAGATAACTTGAACACAAAACCCACAAGAATTTTATTCATCTGTCCCAAGTTCTAGCACATGAATCCAAAAATTGTAAAATGTTTAGATGCAGAAACGTTTTGCTGTTTAAATGTACGAGTCGTACGAGTTTGTCTCCCAGTTTATGGCAAAAGTAAACAGAAAATATAAAACAAAGCATCATCTCTTTTATTTTGTTTTTTATTTTCTGCTACTTTGGCGTAAATAAGTTTTATGTGACTTTGTCAACATTATTTGTCAAAATAAAAAATGAATCTACAAGTAATTCAAAATGATCTAATAAAACGTTAATGTCAAACACATAAATGATTAAAGGAGTTTTGACCAATACCTATTACTAAATACACACAGTGTTCATTAAATTTTAAAAAACACTTTATTGAAAACAAAAATTTTTAAATTTTGCGTTTTTCTTTAGAAACACCTTAAACATTACAAAAATATATTTTGCCAATAGTGAGGTGCTGTATTTATACTTGGGGCAGTTTCTTTTTTAATATTAGGCACAAAAGAAATGATACAAATTCATTTTAGGAACCTACCTACTGAGATTTATCAAATCTTGGGCCTAGCCCAGAAGCGAATTATAGGTATATTACGTAGCCGCAAAGAGTAATATTATTTATATTTCATAGTCTTAATCCTGCGGATTGGTTAACAGCAGGGATTTGTATTTGTGTTTTCGGCTGCTTTCTATCTTCTGAGGTCCTCTAAGCTTAAAATATTTAAAGATAAGCTCGTGAGGACACTTGTTTCAGATCCTCAGATACTCCCGTCTGTCGGGGGTGTCCTTTGAAGTTTATTCTCTCTCTATGTGTCATGCGGAAGACCTTCATGGCCGGTCCATTGAGCTCTCTTCTCACTGGTGGTTTTATACAGATGGCTTCCTCCTTCTGATAACCTCGTCATTTATGATGTGGTTTCTTCAGAAAAAACACCACATCTCCAAGTCGTCTAGAATTTAATATCTGTCTAGTCTGTAATCTTTTATCGACAAATATTTACTGGAAAAACACACAAAACCATGTTTTTTTCTGGTTGAGTATAAATCTTTTTTAAGCCGGTTTTTGTAATTAGACAATTTTTATATCGAGAGATTTATTTATTTTAAACTTAATAAAATAAAAATAAATATAGTAGTAAAATCATCATTAGAAATAATATGTCTGTTAATAATAATTTTTCAGTTGTTTTTCTCAAAAAACGTTTCAAAGACCTTTTACGTTAAACTTGAGTATTTTCTGACTAATGATATTTCAGAAATTTCAGAGAGTTGCACTTAATTATCAGATTTGTCTGAAGTTCTGATTTGGAT
This sequence comes from Micrasema minimum, assembly GCA_022494985.1. Lineage (NCBI taxonomy): Eukaryota > Metazoa > Arthropoda > Insecta > Trichoptera > Brachycentridae > Micrasema > Micrasema minimum. Next base: position 85,691 of record JAGVSP010000053.1, on the reverse strand, counting down.
TCTCGCTAAGTCTCAAACTTTGGTGTACCTAAGTTTTACCCGAAACCTCTTTGGACTTTAAATAAATTACTGGACTTAAAATTTGTAGGTCCCGAGTTTCGGTGGTCATACTGGTCATTAAGATAGAATCATGTAGTAGGTAAAAGATAATTTTTTAAATTGCTTAATAAAATACACTCTTAAATTTCTGGAAAATTAAAATATTTATAAGAAAAAAAAAACTAATAATTATAAATGTAGGTATGTTTTTTTATTCTGTATTTTTTTAATTATTTTTAAAAATTATTTTATTTATTTAGTTCCATATAAATTTACATAGACTAATTATTTATAAAATTTTTTCACTTTATCCTCAACTACGTATTTTTATGTTTGTTTGAATGTTTCAGTAAAATTATCCCTTCGCTCCGTGCGTATGGATTTGAATAAAATAAAAATGAAGCACTTCTAGCAACAGTTATGTCCAGTAAATAATTTATAATCAATTATGTTTATTGAAGATAATGTTTTTTTCGCCTAAATGCTATCCCTTTGCATTGATCGTTTTTGAAAATTATATTAGCTAAATACGAAAAGGCGAATGATTAAAGGGACTCTCTTATTTAAAAAATAGCCTGTCTGTTTTATAATGTCTTTAACGGATTACGCCAGATTAGGCAGATACCCTGGCCATATAGGAAATCGTTTTTAAAAACACGTGTATTTTGTTAAAATTTTATAATTTATTTATTTTTGCAGAGAGCGCGGGCGAGGATGAAGAGGAGACGGGGAATCCCTTGGGCGAGGGGGGTGGCGGGGCGGGGGCAGCGGGGGGCAGGCGCCCCTCCACCTGCCGCCTAGATATGCCCCAGCTACTGAGCCACCATCCGCAGGACCACCGGCCGGACGATAAGAAAGTCAAGGTAACCTAGCTTGCCTCACGTGACCCACACTGACCTAACTTCCTAGCTTGCCTCACGTGACCCACAATGACCTAACTTCCTAGCTTACCTCACTTATCCACACTGATCTAACGTAACCTACAATAATCTTACATAACCCGCCCTGGCCTTACATAAACCACACTTTTATCTTCTTTAACCACACCCTGATTTGCTACATATCATGCTTAATCACTTTTGCCCCTAAATAAAAACCCAGCTACCTACCAAAACTGACCACACTGGAAAACCTTACGAATCTCACATAACCATAACTGACTTTTTATAACCTTGCACTCTGATAGGGTTTTTTTACATAATATTATCGGCGATACGTTATATCTCCTTAAAGTGAGTTATCTCCGTAAGAAAGTCGCTACTTAGGTACGTGATTGAAAACAAATGTCTCATCGCATAGGTTTAATCGTTTAGACTTGTCCTTAGATAAGTGGGTGCTTTGTGTTATCTGCGATTAGCAATTTGTAGTGATTTCACATGAAGTCAACTATTTTTCTTTGAGTTTATCTTGTTAGATTGAATTAATCTTAAGGGATTAGATTTAACGCGGAATATAACGCATTGTTAAATTTCTACTAAGCCGACTGAAAATTGGTCAATGCACCTGTATGTACACTTCTAAATTTGGTTTTTCGTAGCCAATTTAAAACATGGAAAAAAACTTGTGTCATAACTATTATACCTATAGGCAAATACTTTAAAAAATGTTCCTTATAAGGCTTTCCTTTTTACCGCTTTTCGTAGTTTAGGGCGGCCTCCCTCTAATTCATCTTCATCAGACACCAGAGACAAACACGTTATAAAATGGCGACATTCGTAACGTTTCTCTGAAAATAACGCTTTTCTGAGGCTGTGGCCTAATAACTAATTTTTTTTTTTTTTTTTTTTTTAATATTTTCTGACGTTTCGTAACTTGTTTTTACCCTTTATTTTTTACTTATTTACCTAACTAACCAACGATCACGCCATTTCCCCCAAGGGGTAGGCAGAGGGGATAGTAGGTGCGCCACACTACTCTGTCCTGGCGTACTTCTTTGCTTCCTCCACATTCATACATCTTCTCATGCACGCACGTCGATTATTCCGACTTCTCACATGCCCACTTTCAAGCACTTGTTTTACTTGATCATGCCATGTCTTTCTCGGCCTTCCTCGACTTCTACATCCAGGTACACTCGCATCATAGATTCTTTTAGCCCTTCTTTCATCATCCATTCGAAAAAAATTATTTAATCCATTCATCCATTGCTAATAAATATTTCATATTGACGCCCATCGGGAATCGAACCCGCGACCTCGTGCTACCGCTACACCACGAGGCGGACCAAAATAATAAAATAAAGTTTTTTCATTATAAATAAATAAGTCTAAGATATATAGTAAAGTTAAATATCTTAGTTATATTATGTCTCTAAAAATACTAAAAAGGTACCGATGTATCGTTGGCAGATATACATAGTGAAACAAAACTCGATGTACAAGCGGAAAACCAATGAATCCAATGTTACGAGCAGATTTAAGAGAATGCATGATCAAGTCACCCGCAGCTGTTTCTCCGTACAATCGTAGTCATCGATTTTCTCTCTGAAATTTAGCACTAAATTAAACACCTTTTTTCACGTTTTTTATATGGAACAGAAGCGTGTTTGTATCGTCACAAAATTTTGTGAAAAAATCACAATTTAATAATTATTACATAATGACAAATCTTAATGACTGACACCATAAATTATTTTATAATTTTAGACCTGTTAAACCAAATTCTTCGGGAACTATTTTTACCTTGAACAACGTGACTGTATAACTCAGTAAAGAATTTCGTCCACCGACCTAACTTACTTAAAATATTCAAACAATATAGGTACTATCCATTCTGTTTCACAAAACTTTTAGATATACCTTCATAAATAAATTTGCTTATATTTTGGAAAATTAAGTAGGTAACCTTGCGAACTTTGCAACTTGTAAAACATTTATGAACAAATTCTAATTTTTAACATGCACTCTAAAATAATCATTAATAAATTAAATGTTTTTGCTTTTATAATATAATTTATTTATTATACAATGTAATAATGGCAATTAAATGGCGGTTGGTTGTAAGTAAGACTCGAACTGAGTTTAATTACTTACTAAAAGACGTTTGAAGATGTCTCTTTACTTTATTTTTCTAACAACATTTTGATTGTGTACAAATACTTGTATACAGATTACTGAATTTATTTTTAAAAAAAAAATAAGTGTGATCAAAATATGTACATAGGTAATCTTTGTGGGGTAACAAAATTCACTGATAAAAGCAAAAATAAGTGCTATTCGCTATACCTACAATCGACAACGTCGACTAACGACCAAGATAGTATTGAATATTCAAGTACTGTAATGGCTTTTCCAATTTTCGCTTGTTATTTCGTTTCATTTCCTTTTTTCCGATTGTTTCCACGATTAAATTTCGTCCTTTTCACACTTCTTAATGCAAAAAGAATACAAGACGAACCAATAATGTAAGAGGTTTACAGCTTTCACTCGAAACTTTGTCTCTGAGAACACTTAAAACAAGAAGATCTCATTTTCGATATAAAAAAAGCTTTTACAGATTTACCAAACGCGCAATTTTTTTTGTTTCCTTTTGAAATGGGCATTAAAAAATTCCCAATTTTTTATTGATTATAAAAAACAATTGTTATTATATCACAAAATGGAAAGAGGTCGGTACTATTTATTACTTATTACGTACTAATATAACATGCCAAAGTGTCCCATATTTTCATCTTTGTCATCTTTTAATACAACTGTCATACAATATGTCAATCAAACCACTGAGGTTTTATCAATCAGTTACGTTAACATTTTGTCATTTTAGTACCTAACTTTTTTTCATGTTTCCGTTTTACTACTCAGTTTCCAGTAAAGTAAGAAGGCATATAACGCAAACGAAAAAGAACACCAAAAGCAGAACAAAAAAAGGATTTATCTTCGTGTTCGAGACATAACTTAATGTAACTCTAGCGATCCATTAGAGGCGATTTTTTTCTGAATCCTTCGATTAAAACCATTCAAACTGTCATTTATTTTCATTATAGCGTACTTACAAAGGCAGACGCATTAATGCCTCGGAGGATCTTCCGTCACTATACGATAGTTCAGTCAACAAAGCGAAAACCGAAATCAATTTACCAACACCACAAACAATCCCTTTCAGTCTCTTCACAGGCTTTGACGACAAGCTGTCTCTCTTTCTCTAATAAAATTAGTTTTCCTGGGAGAAATAAGCAAGGTGTGGTGTATTGAAAGTTTATATGAACTGTGGAAATTCCAATCATCCTAAGTGTCAATGATTCAAACATCACTTTTTTCAAAAATAAAGCGCCTAAACCTAAATTAAAAATAGTTTAAACCACAGCCACTTCTGAAAGATTGTTTATAAGCCGTACCTTGTATCAGGTCAAACTTTTTGTTTCGAAGTCTGATGGATTTTGCAATATTATTTATGTTGATCACTAGCAACATGATAAGCATGTTTTTACAACATAGATAGGGTTCGGCACATTAGATTACCATGCAAGTGGTTGCATATTCGATCCCGACGAGATCAATATAAAAATTTTCTCCCTATCTTTACTTTACTTTCCCTTCAATATTTTTCTAAATATGGAAACTTTACTGGTCTATTCACTTATTTTAGTATCATCACAAATGTTACTATTTTAATGTACTGTTTGTTTCCTAAATAAATGAAAATGAAAAATAAATAAAAAATAAAAATAAATACTTATTTATTTCAGTGTGGTTTTTCACATATTTCATATAGGTACTTTACTATACCTTGGACTAGCACTGAAGCGTAAGACTGATCATCGTGCTTTTATGTAACAAATTATTAAGATTCATAGCAATGCAGTGCTCTAAGCACCATTAGGTGGCGATAAGAAGTAGTAATAGGTATAATATTAGTAGTTCTAAAGTACAACCTATATTTTTGGTAATAAAATTGTGTGATAAACTTGGGAAGTCTCAAGTTTTTTGACACATAGAATGGTTGAAATTTCCACTATTCACATATCTCTTATCTATAGTATTGGGTATTGAGAGGTATCTGAAGGACTTGTCGCCAGGAATCTCGCTCTCACTCAATTAATACATGCCACTCAAGAGTGGCGAGGAATTTCTCCTATATTACTCCCCCGCACCAAATAAACTTTTAGTGTTTGTAGACATCGCCGGTTAATTGCTTTTTAATGAATATTTTTTACTACTATTTGCGGTGATAAATGATAAATGTGTTATCACTCAAACGTTTTTGCGGAATCGTCCGTAAACTTGATGAAATCAATTGTTATATCATAGTTAATGAACTCAAAATAATAGGCATATGGTTTTCAGAAAAAATCTAATATAACAAAAATCTTGCCCAATTTAAAATTCCAACATTGAAGAAGGCATTCATTATTTATTCTATGAAATGATATGGTCAAGCTATTCCTATTACTACCGCCCACTGCTAACCTATTTATTTTATGAAATTAGTCTTATTTATGGATTTACATGTGTGAACAATTATTTCAAAATTTCAGTTACGTAATTATAATATCAAACTGGACATATTTAAAAGAAAAGTAGTCTTCGAACCATATTTACAATATTTTTAAATTGCGTAATATTTTATATGTATAGGTGCACATACATATATATCATTCTTGTAGGAAATTTATTTTCTTTATTGGGGAGCCATAATTGTATTGCCAGCGATTAGCGATTTGTACATGCATTTGTATGCGAAACTACGGGACACAGATCTGATTTTGGAGGATGCACGGAAACTGGTGGCCGATCACTTGCTTATCGGAAGCAGTTTGTGAAATCCAATTGCTCCACATAAGGAGCGGATATGGAATTACGATGATGATGAAATACAAATTTTACTTCTTGCAACCGTCAATTAAATTTCTTTTCCCTCTCAAACAGTAGTAAAAAGTAATTGACAGCGATAACATTGGTATATACATATTTCGTATAAAAAAAGTTTCGTGTTATCTACAAACATAATATCCTCAATGCGTTTGTTTTGAATGAAAACTAAAATTAGGCTGTCCGGGGAACAATAAATTTGTCAATTAATTTTGTGCTATTTTCTTCTGGCCTACTAATTTTCCCATTGGGGAATAATATAATATACCTACCTACTGTGCGACCACAAACTGACCCCATATCAAAATGTTTCTAAAAATACAAAGCAAAAGTGAACGTTCGTTTCGTTTTTTCTTTTTTCTCGTTTTGGATAATCTCATTTCATTCCAATAAAAATATACGCGGAGGCCTCCTTAGCGTAAAAGCTAAGACGCTGGACTCACGATACGGAGATTCCGGGTTCGATTCCCAGTGAGAACTTTTTTTTTTTAAATCTACTCAAACCTGGGTTATGCCTGCATGATGTTATTCCCTCGTGTTTTTGGGCCTCCTGAGGTGAAAAAAAAAATTAACATAAAACTAGTGACTTTGATGGTTCCTTTTTTATACCGCTATTACTAAATCACCTATTTGTTATTTTCTTTATTTAGTCCTGTAAAAGCTATTAAAAAGCTAAAAAAAATACATTCCTCGGTTCTGTTTTAAAGAAAATTACTTTAATTTGCTAAGTATTTTGTTTTTATTTTATATCTTACTATTACTCTCTGGAGGGCTTCAACTATATTAGGGAAGTATTTTTGTAATCTAAATAAAGACATCGCAGTAAATTTGAATTAAATGAATGAAGTGTGCCAACGCATAAAACGTCTTTGACGTTTTTATTACATCTTTAGGTAATTAACTACTTTAATTAACAGCCAATACTCGCGTTTTATGGCTATAAACTCCCAGTGGCTGATTAATACTTTGATATTTAAAGATGTTAAATTTGGTCATTAATATTTAGTTTCAAAAAGGATATTTGATAATTTTATTTGCATTTTTAAAAAAGGCATAAGGTACAAATATTTCTTGTTTTATGTAATAAATGTAATAATTTATGTTTTGCTCAAAACGAGAAGATATTCCGGATTTATTGACTGCCAAAAAGCTTCAAAAAGTTCATACACATTATTCAAACTATTTTCTTATTTCTCCACCGTGTAAAAAAACTCGAAGTATAAGCGGTGAATCTACATTCTATTCGGAGTAATTTTGTTTTTATTTGACCCATAGCTTTCGAGAAAATAGATTAAGAAAGTTGTTTTTTTTTCTATAAATTTTTGCAAATTGTTTTCAAATATCATTTAATTAGGCAATTCAATAGTATCAATAGATAAAACAAAGTTAAAAACAGCATTTCCATAAGAATTTGTGCAAATTTACTCAATCTGAGGTACCTACTAAAAAAATCTTTATTGAGAAGAAAAAAAAAAAATTTTCAAGCTCAGATTTAAAAGTCGTATTACACGTTCGAGTTTTGTTACTCCACCATGTATAAGGATATACCGTGAAAATATAGCGGGAACCCCTTTTTTTTTTTAAAAGTTTTTCAAGGTAAATAACGGTCACAGCAAAATAAACATAAGTGCATATTAAATTCTATGGAATTTAAGTGAGCCTGTTTTTATTTTATTATCTTTCCATAAAAAAAATCAAGACCCCGCATTGCGACCATATTTTGTATACGCCACTTACTTGGTCCCATACTATAGCAAAACACGATTTTTTTCTAGCTCGAAACGCCCCTTAAATTTATTTTTTTAATTCACTTATACCTAGCGGACATACAATAAGTAAAATATTATATTTATATAATTTATTAGCGGTCGTAATTTGTCATATTGGGTACAAATTATTTCGCTTTCTTAGCTTATTATGCTCACTACGAAATAGGTAATTTTTTACCTGGTAAATAAATCAATTAACGATATTCCGCCTCTGTTGATTTACCGTATGTAAGTCGCAATAAAATAATTGATTACAAATACAGGACGTTGACTCCGTCAGCCATACCTTTGTTTATGTTAGTAAAACCGAAATATCTCTTTACCAGGTGGAGAAGAAATTGTATTATTTATATAATACGCACCGTATTCTAATTACGAAAGTGTGACAAGCTTTATTAAGCTTAATTGTTACCGTAATAAAAAAAAACATTTCATTATTCGTGACAACAAAAGCAGTTAAAGTTTAAGGGGCTCTTAAGTTTCTTCATTATTCATGACGACAATGAGCCAAACTAAAAAAGATTTCCGTGATAGATTTTTTCCATTTAGCTCAATGTAAAAGGTATTATTTTATCCGCCTTAATTAATCTGAGCACCAAAACTTTTCAAGATTAATCTTCTACGCAGCGCTTGCCCATTTTTTCCGTATTTAAGTGTTTACAAACTCTGCAAAAGCTTAGGTAAACCTGTTACTCAAAATGCATTTCATAAAAAAAATAGTGAGATCGTTTCCCGGGTAAGATAGGAAATCTGTCTAATATCAGATGAATAATAAAGAGCCTGCTTGGTCCCTAATATAGTTATATTATGTATATAACAATTTCATGATCCTTGCGTGATCCTGTACTGAGAAAGGCGTTACCAATAAATATTATATTCTTTCTAATAATTCGAAACTGTTAAAAAAAAAATGCAAATTATTATTATTATCGTAACTCAAACATTTTGATAATTGATTATTTGCGGAATATATTAAGGAATAACACCACTGTAACGCCAAGAAATAGGAGCATTTATTGTAAAAAAAATTAAGTGAAGGGAAAGATGATAGAGCAATTATAATTATAATGCTTACTAAACATATATTTAAGTATGTTTTTTATTTTAAGAGTGTAGGTAAATATTACAAAATGGCGACACTGCATCAATTCTCCGGAGGCTTATTTTGAATTTGAGGTGATCTACGACACGCACTATAACTGGTACCAATTTTAATCGGGGGAAAAAGACAAATTCTACGTAATTTACATAAGTGTATCTAAAAAACCACGTAGGGGATTTTAGAAATATTGATTTTTTATAATTTATGAGTATTTGAATAAAAAAGTTCAATTATCACCCAAAAAAAAGACAGTAGTTATTTGTTAACTAACTAACTAACTAACCATCACGCCATTTCTCCATAGGCAGAGAGGATAGAACGCCATACCACTCTGTCCTGACAGACTTCCTTTGCTTCTTCTACATTCATACATCTTCTCATGCACATACGCCGATTATTCCGACTTTTCACATGTCCACTTTTAAGTACTTGACGTACTTGGTCATGCCATGTCTTTCTCGGCCTTCCGTGGCTTCTATACCCAGGCACACTTGCATTTAAACTTCTTTTAGCCGTTCTTTCATCACTCATTCGCTCCACATGACCAAACTATCGTAAAAGCCCTTTCTTCATTTGGTCGATAATGCTTATCTCAGCCTTGCACTCTGCTCTAATTTCGACATTTGTACACCTATCATACATAGTCTTACCACACATTCGGTTGAGAGATCGCATTTCAACAGCATTCAGTCTACTTTCATCCTTCTTTTTCCAACACCACGCTTCACTACCATACCATACCGTTATTTGTTAATAAATATTATTCAAATTAACTGATTAAAAATCTCCTACGCGGTTCTCTAGACTCTAGATACACTAATGTAGATTACATAGATTTTAATCCTTTTTTTCTTGATTCAAATTGGCACCAGTTATAGTGCGTACCGCAGATAGCCTCCATGCTTCGGGAGAATTACTGCAGATTCGCCATTTCGTAATATTTTCCTAAAACCTTTTTTCGTAATATACTTAAATACATGCTCAATAACTATTCCAAGTATTATTTTTCTATCACCTTTCCTTTCGCAAATACAAATTGTTACCGGTTAATCATTTGACGTCGTCATAATTAACAGTGAACAGCGTATCATGGACCGACAATGAATTTTTTGCCGGTCTAAAATTTTGAGTTATTAAATCGTTATTCACTTAATCTCTTTTTAACGGTATTTTATAGAAATAACTAGGAAATTCCTTGTTGTCTGTATTCTCAGTGTTAGTAGATATTATAGGTAGGCCCAACGACCTTTCCCCAGAGACTTGCTGTATACCACTAAGCACATGCCCGTAGTAATACCACTAAGCACATGCCCGTAAATTATTATATCCCCGCTATTTTACTCACATCACTTGAGATTTCATTCCAGAACAAATTTGATATATATTATATTTTACCCCCGTAGTGAACAAACACATTAATTAATTTGAACATGTAACCCTGCCTTTGCTTATGGCTGTATTTTTTCGTTAATTCGAAAATGATGTTACGAAATAATTAACTGAATTAAACCCAGTATACTCATAACATGTTCACACATACTTAGATCAAAACAAAGATTATAGTGACACACCCTCACTAACACACTCTAACGTTCCCACAGGTTTTCAGCAATATTTGTATCTAAAACGAGTACGGCGATGGAATATAACAATATTAAGTACCTACCTATCGAAAAAACCCGTGTAGGTACGTTATTTAGCTTTTACTGCCTTTTCTGGCCCACTTAATATTTGACTTTATTATTTTATTTAACTAAATCAGTTACCTTAAGACCCCGTATTCAAGTGTACTTGAAAATCCCTACAAATTTTTTAGCGAAATTTTACCAAAGAAATAAGATAGGTACTGGTTAGCATTACGTTCATCCACATATTTACTAATAACTTCAACAGTGTTTGAACTCACCAGTTGTTTAGTTCATTTATTTTTTATTGTGTATATGTATACGTTTTTTAAATAATTAAATAAACTATACCTGGTAACCAATGCTGTGCCCTATGCACCATTGTGTGCGGATAAGGGAAAGTAGTAATAGTAAACTAAAATATATTCTTGAGTTACATCATCTTGCAAAACCATATATCCATGTTCAGAGAAAGATTCTAAAATTTCTATTTCATATTTAGAGTACTGTTTACTCGATCATTTCATACTAATAATTATTTGGGAATATTAGTATTTATAAACCATCAGATAATTTCCTTCGTGAAATATATTAGTAGTCAAAGGGAAGACGCTGATATGACAAGTACTTATATGAAATTTTAGCCCCCCTTTGTGCCTAAGGGAGAAAGGCATTAAAGAGTCATATACTTCGACGCCATTTACGGCCGAACATGAATGTGTGTAGTTATACATCATACATACATTATTTAAGTTTGTAACTTATTATCGGTTCATAACTAATCGTTAGATATTTGACTTTATGATAGGTAAGAGTATTTCTGATATCTTGAGTAATTACGGAAGGTCAACACCAACAAGGATAAATTAATAACATGTCATGCTTTAATTAACGTTTTAATTCTGTACTTTTTCTTTCAATTTAAACTTAGTAGTCGTAGTAGTAGTTTAAACTTATTCATTATCATCAAAATGATTAAATAGGTACTTGGCTTTGAAGCTATCGCCTATTATTTTTTGTGATATATCTACATGGTATTAAATCATAGTAAGAAAATAGAATTACCACCACGTTAACATACTCTCAAAACCTTTTGCATTTTAGCAGTTATTGCATTTTATTGTTCAATCGAAACAAGACATTTAAATTAACATTTTTTTAAAAAAATCATGAAAAATTGACACTAATATTGCTTTCACACATTTTTTTCACTTGCATATTTCGAAAATCATATGAAAAATAAATAACGCAACCAATTAACATATATTTTTATTTCCTTTCCATTTAAAGAGTGATTTGTTCAGACAAAAAGTACATTAATTAACAAGACAATAATTCATTATTCACGAGACACTTTTTTTAAGTAAACAAATATATTATAAATATTTTACATATATCCAAAAGTATATTACGAGAAATTTTTATAAGTTAGTTATGTTATTGCAAAAGTTTTCGTTTTCTAAAACCAGATGATTAATCATGAAGAATTTGGCACGTTTTCCTACATTTCCTTTTAATTACTGCAATTTACGATATTTTCATAATAAGCTGTAAACTTTTTGTAATAAACTTTAGGGTTCGTAGGTCTTGTACATCTTGATAATAATATTATGCTGAATCTTAAATTTTATCACATTTTCCGTGTGTTTATCATTATTATGTTTACAAAGGCATATTATCAAAATTATTTTACTTACACTTTATAATTTATTTGGTATTTTACTAATTGATTTATAAGCATTAATTAACTGAGAAAATATCAATAAATTAATTCTTTCATAATACTGTTATGGTTTTTTTTTTTTTAAATCCAACTTCAAATCATATTTGTCGACATAATAATTTATCCAAATGAATTGACGTCACAAAAATTCAAAGCAACTTAAAGTAAATATTTTAATACAACTAGTAAAAGTTAAATAAAAATATTTGATATATTTACTTCCACTTTTATTAATTTGACCAGTTAGAGCTTTCACCCTGTTACGGGTAATATAAAAATTAACCTGTGATTGCATATTGTATTCATATTTATATTGGACAAAGCGGAATATTCTTTGAAATAAGGATTAAAAAACCTTCAGTTTCACACAGATTAAAAATAGACAACTCTTATTATGTTTCCCATTTTACAGATTTCAACCATAAATTTGTAGATTTAGATCAAATCAAAATTTTACGTTCATAAAATAAATATATTAAATTAAATATTACTGAATTTAAAAAAAATCAATCATGAATTTCACCAAGTAATGTCAATATTAAATATAGAAAAAAATAAAGTAAATACATCTTTTAAAGTTTAAATATCAATTTTCATAATTAAAATATTAAGTTTTTCAAATTTCTATAGGTTCATAAAAGTAATAAATTATTTGAAAACCTCTGGCAAATTGAAGATTTCGTATAAGTACAGAAATTTAGGAGAAATTTATTTGAATGGGCTGTTAAATCTAGTAACGGTGCAAGATTTGGAATATGATGGCCTCCCGCAGTCATTTGGGCGGGATTTTGTGAGATTATGTAATCCTCTTTGTTATACGATTTACTAAAACCAAAACTTCATTTCAATTTTTTCGTTTTTCTATATGAAATGGCTTCTTGGTGTCTGGAACAGAAAGATTTATTACCGCGTTCATTTAAAAAATATATTCTGAAATTATATTAAACGCATCTTTACGATTAAATAGTTTTTATGTCTTTAGAGGTCTTTTGAAATGAAAATTGCCAAAACTTAAGTACGAGCATAAATAGTTCTTCATGTACTTTATTTCTACCTTAAAGAAAACCGTATTATAATATGGAAGTACGTATTATATATTTTGAAAAAATATTAGTTAACATACATAATTTATTAATTAGGTTAGTATTTTTTGAGTTCATAAGTACTAGACAATGCCGGGTAAAACGTATGCGTTGAAATCTTAATATTTTGGCTAATAATTGGATTACCTAGTAATTTCACCTTATTTCTTACGGGCTTTGCTTATGAAGAAATCAAATTGTCGATTTTTTGTACTCTTCGAAAGAGAATATAAAGATTTGTCTTGCAAAAACGAGCGATTCGGGCTTTCTACAAATTACCTCCTAGACAATCTTTGCATCATAAATTTAAAGAAATAAAAATTTTGACATTCTCATCTCAATATATTTATGAAAATTTAATTTTCGTTCATAAAAACAAAGATTTATTCATGAAAAATAGCGACAAACATAATAAGAATAAAATAAATAAAAACAAAATTTCAGATCATATAAGCCGTCTTCAAAAAGTCATTTAAATGGCAACGTACACGTTTGTATAACAAGGTTCTAGAAAGCATTTAAATATTTATTATGTAATAAGAAATCCAAAAAAATTGTTAAAAATAAATAGTAGGTGACAACTTTGAGGACCCAAACCCTTGGCTGTGATAATTTTTATAGTTTTGCTATGTAATTAATGTTGACATCAAAAGTGAAACTGTACCTATCTTATTTTGAAAAATAAATAAACTATAAACTAAGAGACCACCCGCTATGGTAATAATTTACATTTGTATTCCAAATAACCATAGTCTAAAAGTGCCCATAAATTTTAGAAAGAGTTATATAACTCGTGAATGTATATGCCAATAAATTGAACTATATTCCACTAGGTGCGGATAAAGGAAAGGAGAGAGAATTTACGTATTTTGGTTATTTTTTTCTTTTATTTAATGAGTGTTTTATTGAATAAAAAATTGAAAATAAATCTCACTCTAAGACAAAGAAAATCTATCATCTCACTATTAAACCTTAAAATAAATTTTCAAAATCGTCTATCGTTAGGCTCAGAATAATCCAGTAACTTCTTCGATAAAACATAATCGTACGGATATATTAGGTTTATTGGCCTTTCAAAGCTTGCTTACACGTACGGAGCTTCATCCCTTGTTTCGGCCGTAATGGAAATTCGGAATGACAGTTATTGCTCCATCTGACTACCCTCCTGGAGATAAAAAGGATGATATTCATCTGACTGACATCATAATCTCACAGCAGTTTAATCTTATTTTATTGGCTATGTATTTTTAAACCAGAGCTTTTTTAAAAGCTCGGCCTATTTCTTTTATAAGAAGCGTCTTCGCGAAAACAATTTACTTAAACATACATAGTACCCACCCTGTGAATGTGGTAAAGGCACTCAAGGAGAATTTCGTGCTAGTCGTCCTTTTTAAATTTTCCTTCACTCCAAAGGATTTTAACAAGATTACGCAGGGTTCAGTGTGTCCATTTTACTGGATATCTTGTACAGAAGGCACTTTCTTCTGTGTTTTTGTCAGCAAATTTCAAACCATTCATTGTCGTTATAATTGTATGAACAACCGTTCTGTAAACAGTGATACCTTTTAAATTATATTTAATTTCGATTTTTTTATGGATGAATGGTATATATAATTTTGAACGAAAAAACGTTTTTAAAACAGAAAACGCTCCTGGTTGACATTATATAATAATAGGTATAAGTAAAATTTAAACTCTTCTTTTTATAATATTGGGGTAAACGGTATAGTTGCTATTTTAATTTGAACTTTTTGTTTATTTATTTTATTGTTTTTACGCCCATAGGGCATTTACATGTACATTTTTAAATTATTACACAGTAGGTAGCTATTCATTACCGCCAGAGATGGCATCCAGACACTGTTCCCTAAAATGCACTAGATTATGAAATCAAATTTGAATTACGGACTGGACCGAATTTGAAAATAGTCTCCAGAATAGTAACATTATATATTAAAGTCTTTTTAACTGAACTAGGTTTATAATTTCGTAAAAAAAATTACTTACAGAATTTTTTTTACATAATAAATTATATAGTTCTATGTTTATTCCTCCCACTCTTCTCTCTTTTTACTCTAGGAAAGCGTGTTTTATCATTGAATTAATGTTAATTTTACGATTGCAGAGGCACAGCATCCATGGCATGATGGAGGAGGAAAATGTTGTGAGGCCGCACCAGGAGATGGCGCAACTGTCACTCGACGAGAAGAAGTTCCTCCTGGCGGTCGAGCGAGGAGATGTGGCTTCCACCAGAAGGTAAAAGAAATATTGCAGTAAAATTTTTAATTATTTTACCAACTTAACAGGCCAGGAGGCCCA
Source organism: Micrasema minimum (assembly GCA_022494985.1). Taxonomy (NCBI): domain Eukaryota; kingdom Metazoa; phylum Arthropoda; class Insecta; order Trichoptera; family Brachycentridae; genus Micrasema; species Micrasema minimum. The sequence goes on along the minus strand of JAGVSP010000053.1, from coordinate 70,225 downwards.
ATAACGGAGGATAATAACATCACCAATCGGAGGAATCGAACCCGGAACCTCTGGATCGTGAGTCCAGCGTCTTAGCTATTATGCAACGGAAGCTGCAAGTAATTTTAATTCATTTTCCGTACACTATCTCCGTACGACTCAGTATTGAATGTGTTCATTGTATATAAGTTGCACATTTTACACCCGCGCTCTGCAAGGCACCCTCGTATAAATCATTACAATATTGTATACTCTTTACTATTCACCTCAACTACTGCAAATCTTGGCCTTAAAATTGCAAACATTAAATTTTAAGTACCTAAGTGGTTTGATTTCTAGCATTTCTAAATTTGACTTATAGCAAACGTATAATAGAGTACTCAGATAGGTACTACGTATTGATGACGGAAGGCGATTCGGCTTTTGCCTTTAAGTTTTCCACAATTCGCAATGCATTAAAATATAATTTTCGACGTCTTGGATATCACCTAATGACGATTCATAGCCAGTGTTAAACTACGAGAATGTGCTTTTACTTTTTTCTTAAGCTTTCTTGCTTTTACTATGTCGAACCACCGCACAGTGTACCATATGCATGAGTCACGAGTTTGTCTTTAAGAACCATTGCGCGGTCTACTATTTTCTATTATTTTACTAACCTCTTACTTTAATTTTAAGAATTCTAAAAGCGTAATGGTTTTATTTATCTTTTTTTCACGTGATATTTATTATTTTGTAATATTTTAAATAATGTCTCTTCCATACTTTTTTTTATTTATTTAATACTTTTTACTCCACTAAAACATGCATGTATTTAGTTTAAGCTAAGGCATTTACTCTAAAATTAGCGTGTTTATAAGCATCCATTGTAATTACACAATTAACACTCATAATTAAGCCATTTAGAGACGCACGACAATACCCCTCGTTCCATACAAACTGACCATAATTACCAACCTACCCTTAACCTCAACCACCCATAAACTTCCTTTCAAATCACCCTCATTTTATATAAACATCATCCCCCGTGGAGGCGATAATTTATACAGAATTCTAGCCTCCTAATTAATTACTTGCTTTAAATTTTCTATTATTTGTATAGTGCTGTAAAATTTCACCACCCACCGCATGCGTGTTTTAGGAATTATTTTGTGTATATTATATATTGTTACCTGCAAGAGTAAATATATACAATATATACATATATGAAGCAAATATTATGTTGCTTCTATGAATGAATTACATTTTCAATTCATAATTAATTTGGTGTTGTGGTATACATAATTTTTTTGTTACTGTAAAGTTTTTATGACTCAACATTAGATATTTATAAAATCAACTAAAATAGAATGAGGTTTTAGCATTTGATTATCAACGATTGCGTCTTAGTAAAATTTGAGAGTTCATAATTTGATTTGTTTATTAACCTGCATAACCTGGTTTCAAAGCAAAATAAAACGAAATGTATCTAATAAAACTTTTTTTATATGTTTCTATCGATTTGACAATAATTGAAACAGATAATAAATACTTGTACATGAAATTAAAAAGGTTTAACGGTGAAAGATGCGTATAAATAAATCTCATTTTGCCGAAAGAATCTTCTTATCTTATTTAAGTATCAAAGGAAATAAAACGGTTTTATGACTATCCTTTCTCTGTACTGCACCAGACACATTAAACATGAATTTCGATTTCATCCCAAATTCTTTCCAAGCCCGTATTATCTTTAGCATTTAAGCATTCTTATTTCCCTTTATATTGGATTACTAACCTCCTCTGTAGGTACAACCCTCGATTTCCCAATAATATTTTCGAGCGGAAAAGGAAAATTCTCTAAGAGTACTTATCTCCTTCGTGGGTGTATTCTTTTCTGAACCACTCGTTTACCCATTTTTCTCTATCTAAGGGAGTTTACGTTACACATTTTTCTTTTACATTGAACATCATATAAACTTCAGCTACGAACTGCATATATTATGTACAACTATTTAATATTACCGGTTTTAGTACCGATCCGTAATCAGCGCACAAAATTTGGAGAGCGCGCTTTTGCGGTTGCGGGCCTTGTGGCTTGGAATGCTCTCCCACCAGAAGTGCGCAACTGTGAGAGTGAAGTGATGTTTTGAAAGAAACTTAAGACCCATATGTTCTCAAAATCTTTTGATTAATTTTGATAATGGTATTTTCTACTCAGAAACTGAGTTTTCACTCACTTTAAATTTCCCGAGCCGTTCAATTCAATATTTGAAGCGCCCTTGAGGTATATTTATACGAAAACGGCGCTATTTAAATTATCCATAATAATAATAATAATAATTACATATAAGGTAACGAATAAAAATTACGAAAAATTAAATTTATTCTTCTTCTGAGAAATACTTTTATATTTTTCTAATACTTTATGAAAACCTCAATTATATTATACATACGTGTATAATAATTAAATTTAAGTACCGTACCTATATCGCATTAGCTGAAATTTTAAATAAATGTAATGTTAAGAAAACCAGTTCCTAGATACTTACTTTAAAAAATATTGTTCGCACGATTAGTACGCAATACATTTCTAATAAATTTAACGAAATTTTGAAATTTATTTTTTGTGCTTTATAGAAAACAATGGTGTCTGTCACATGTAACAGAACATTATTGTTTTCTTCGTCCATCGGCATTTTTCGGCTGCATTAATTCAGTTAAAAGCTCGGTATGATGGAGAGCATTTCTAAGCGTATGTGATCATTGTAAACACTGTCACCGGACACTCGGCAAACATTTTCAGGGACCAAACACACTAACGAAAATGAAAATGTTAGTGCTGTCATTATCTGGTTACAAAAATACCTCCATATAGAGTGCTATGTAAAAAACCATACATTGAACCTACGTACGTAGTTTGAAGAATCTCTAACAATATAACTAAAAATAACATCAAATACATTTTTGGGTGTGTGGTTACCAATTTAGTGATACATTTGTGAGTGTACCAGATTTGATGTGGGTGCACAGAGAGAGAGAATGAAAAAGGTACTTACGGTTTTATAATACTCGTTTATTTCACAAAAGCTAGAAACGAATACAAAAACTTAACTTATTAAAAGATTGATGAAAAGGAATGTTGAAAATAGTTAGAATAAAAGTGAATTTAATTTCCCACAATTTGGCGGGAGGAATGCTCGGCAAAATCGCGTGCAGTTACGCAGCTGGTCAAAACGCTTCTCGTAGATACTCGAGTGTTTCCGGAGGTGCTCGGTTTTGTATTCGTTCGTATGTCTTCGTGAGCGTGACGTCATTGTTCCCGCTACACATTCAGTAAAATTTAAGTTGATAAATCAGATATTTCACGCGTGACATAAAATTAACAAAATTCGCCCAAAACATCGGTTAATACTGAGATTAAAATCTAAACAGACCACTCCTTTTGTAAATTATTTTGCATTATACGTGAACGGCACGGTACGTATAAAATGATCCTAACTTTGCTGTATACATTTTGTCATCGTTCCTAGATACGGTTCCTTGCGGTATTTCAATGCGTTTGTCAGGCATTGATAGAAACCGCTAATAATATCACTCTCATAAATCTTATGCTGACATTATTTCTATTACATAAGAACATGGATCTTCCTTTACCCTAGCAATAAATAACTATTGTATTTCTATCCAAGAAAGATGGTTCAAGTTGAAATAGACGTTTGCGGTAAAGCTTTCCTGAAAAATATCGTAAAAACATCTGGTTATTTGTCGAGTAAACGATATGAAGGAGTTGGGTTGGATAGAGAGCTTTAAAATGCTGGTTTAAGTAAGGTTTCCATTTATTTTCTGTTGGTCCTTTTTCTATAGACAAGTCGCGTCTGCCTTCAGTAGGAAGCTACGCCCTGCCAATGTGCACTATTACCTCTGTCTAACTCTCAATGGTTTGTTTAATGGCGATCGTTCCTTTTACTTGAGGAATAATATTACAACGGTCAGCGTTTTTATTCCCTTTTTCCTCTCCACTCTCTATCTTTCTTGTTGTTTTTCAATATAATTATTGATCTTGTTATAGACATACATAGTTCTTACACAATGGTAATCAAAATACTCGTACTTTTGAATATTTACTTATGTCGACTAGCGCATCCATGCAAATTAATTTGTTCAATCGATAAAAACGTTTAAACGTTTATATCGAAAAACCTTAAACTTGATAAAAGTTGCTAGTATTTTTTGTGATCTTGGTTGAAACCAAATCCAGAACCTTCGTATTGTGAGTCTATTACAAATTTTGAAATAAAATTCGGTGTTTTTAATAAATATTTTGTGAAACTTAGGATCAGCCATTTATTGTTTTAATTAATCTTTTTTAAGGAAATTAAATAATGTACTTTTTAACCGTTTTAAAAAATATATATATATAATAATAGGTGTTTAGTTAAAATTTTCTCATTAGTAGATACCACCCAATAATATTATTTTCGAACCATTTCAATAAGGTGGATCCAAATTTCCTCTTTTTGTATTGGTATTTGCGTTTATCGCTTATTGGCTTTTGGGTTATATTGGAACAGGAAACACAAAGAAAGTATTAATTTGCTGACATGAGGGAATCGAGCAGTATATAAGACCCGGCCAATTCGTATAGACGCTTTATCTCATAGTTCATGTTGTGAGTTGTGTAGGAATAGTGAACTTTACAAAAGTAACTTCTAACAACGTAGTATAAACAAGCTTCAAAATGCGTCCGAGACTTCAGCAGTCGTTGCATTTTCTAAAAAAGTAAGATCGCACTCAGTTGAAATCTATATATTACTTATTTGATACGTATGTAAAATGTTTAAACTCGTAGTAAACCATGTTTAAATGTTTAGGCACCGATTGCCAAAAATGCTTTGATTTTAAACTGAGGAAAGTTTTTACAAACCTCTGAATTAATTTTTTATGACGTTTATGTTAATTCAAAATGACTGCAAATTTTTATCAAAAAGGGTAAATAGTTTTTACCCAACAAATTTAAAACTACCTATTGTTTTTCCCATTTATTACAAAAACTATTCTCTTGTGGCTTGTTGCGTACATACGTTACAAGTAGGTGCTTACTTACATATATAAAACCACCATCCTTGACTAAAATTCATAATTATTGTTGATTTAAAGTAGTGAACAGTCAAATACAGTTTTCAAATGAAAATCTACAAATGATAAATAAAAATATATATTAATCTTTGTGCAAGTAAATGTTTAACACTCATTTAAATAATAATATACAAAATCCTCAGAACTTTGTTATTTCCCTTGTCAAACTAGCACCGATTTTCTAGTAATTTAGTACTCGCAGTTATTTTAGTTTATTTCCACTAAATAGCAAATTGCTGATTCACGCCAACTTGGGGGAATTTAGTCTTCTGTAAAATGTCGGCAGTTTCATATTTCATAAAAACAAGTAATGAGACATAATATATCTCTAATGAAGCACTTCAGTAATGCTCTTAGGAAGGTTATATGGAAGTATAATGAGATCAGGAGACCTTTTAATAAATCATACTAGCATTATGACACCTTGATATAACGTTTCACAAGAATACGTGGCGGATAAAATATAACGTGATTGTATGTATGTTATTAGAGATAATTTACTTTTTTAACTAACTTTTTTTCCTTTAACTTCTACAATAAACTGCTATATTAATCATGATATACAAGTCCATTGCTAAAACGCGACGTATGTTTACAGCATCTCTACAAATCGCGATTTCATATCTAATTTCCTCAAATATCTTAGTGTTTCGTGCAAATCGTTCAATAATTAAATATTAAATTATTAGGGTACACCTAAGTTTTTTTTCACCACAGAGTTAGATAAACGTACTATCTTCAATTCGCGGTATAAATTATTTCTCAAAACACAGGTTACCGTGCTACCGAATGTACCTAAAAAGTGTGTTGATTTTGTATGGGAACAGAATGGGACTAGAGCCTTAAGCAAACTTGAGGAAATTTTTTTTTTTCACGTGTTCAGATGATCAATTATTTGGCTATAAAGATTACTTGCTGCGCGTAACTATTACGTAACATTATGAACGGCCCATCAGACTCAAACCAAACAGTTTTGATCGGATTCAATTTTAAAGTAAAAATTAACCAATTAGCCTAGAATAATAAAAAAATCTGAGTTTTTACAGAAAAAACTAAATCTCTTTTACGTGTCGTAATAATATCGACAAGTCCTATCACCCTTTTAATCTATAATCTATACCCTAGACCTTATAACGACTTTCATTTCCACCAATAATTTTTTACTTCCCTATCGCATTCTTTGCGTTTCGTTTATCATTTATCATTATTCTTGGCGTTCGTTTCTGCTTCACAAGTTGACACAAAAGATATTCGGCAAGATGTGAAAAAGGCAAACGTTTTTGTTTTTTATTTGACAGGATATTTCGCCCTGTTGTTTGATAAATGTATTTCCACGCTTCATTCAACTATAACATATTGACAGTAAAATTATTTCCTAAATGTGACTTTTTAATTAGAAATAATACAACGTGATTACATGACTGCTACTCTGCCTTATTCGCACCCAATGGTGCATAGGGCACTGCATTGGTACACCAAGTGCAGTGAATCTTGATAATTTATTACATGAAGGCAAGTTCATCAGTCTCATGCTTCAGCGCCGGATATGAAAACACACTTCATCAATAGTCCAGAATTTGAAGTGGAAACTAAATTCGTTAGACGAAAAATAGTAGTAATAAATTAATGTTTAACCAAGTCATGGAAAAGTACAAATAATTTTGAAGTGATATTTTTATTTCGTAGATTTTTACCCCGTTAGTAAGACTACTGATTACAGATACACGTTACAACGTTAATAATTTGAAGGATTTTTCTTTATATGTACGACGCTTTCCTCTACACATAATAAATAATAAATATGTATCCTCAACGCATTAAGCAGCAGGTGAGAATATATTACCACACAGTAGTTGCATGAACAATCTAAATTTTTCTTTTCTCAGGCATCCGCTCATCCGCTACATAAATTATTCCTTACCTTTTTTCCTTCCACGTAGGTAATGTTTTTTATCCACCTTAGTAAGGCAATACATAACTTTATTGAAACAAGGTTTCTGTAAACCCCGCCGTTACTTAGTAGTTTGCTGGTTTTATTTCGCAGAGCTTGTACAAATATATCCCTGAGAACGATTAGTATGTATTTCTTAGTGTATTCGTAATATTATACTCACGAATTTATTTTATTACGAAGTTATAATGCGAGAAGTTAGTTTTGTAAAAGTATTTCTTAAAGATGTATAGAAGTATTATGTTTTCAGATGTACCTACAATATAATATGCGTCCCCGCTTGAAGTGTCATATTTCACCTAATTTCACATGTTTAAAAAAAAAATTCTAACAGCTTTTTATAGATGTACCCCTTCTTTATTAATTAGGTGCATTTAATTCCACGCGATTCATCAAAATTCTTACTCTGTAAATGCAGTTACTTCTAGCGGCCATATATTGTATTTGTAGGTCGTGGTACATAAAAATATGAGTCCATTTTATATAAATTTTCGTTGGAATTCAAATTCAGTTCTGGAGACTGTAGAGTACACCTTGTTAATAAAATGAATAATGGGGTCCCGGTTCGATCAGCGAAAAACTGGCACCGGCTCGGGAAATTGGTGTGGGTGGTAGCATCTGACTGAATTCAGTTCAGAATCGGAATTCCAAATCTATTAAAATGGTATTCACTTTTAATGCAATTCAGTATGAATATGAGGCAGGGTATTTTAGAGATGAATATTGCAATAGTTGTTTTTACAAAAGAACAGTTAAAAGAAGAGATATTACGGATAGATAAAAAGCAAAAGGGGCTATTCGTATATTTTTAAAAAATTAAATGCAGTAAAAATCAACGAAAAATTACGAATTATCGGTGCAAGATTCGATCATTTAGAATTTAGACCATAGCGCTTAAAGCTTACGATGACGTCATTCCTACTATATTTTGGTACTACATGTTAGCTCTATTACTTGAAAACATCCTGACCAAGTGAATAACACTATTGTTTATTGGTTTTCGAGAAAATTATATTTTTACATGGATGAGGAAGGCTCAAATCTAAAACTGCCCCTGCTTAGAAAAACAGTCATATGCAAATGGTCTTACTATTTTTTAGCTTTATCGTTTATCCAAGCCGTCCTCTGTCGTTCCCTTTTCAGTAAGCCTCGAAGCCCGGATAAAAAGTGTCAGCATTTGATTGATTAAGATCTACCGAGCCGATATGAAAAAAGGATAAACTTTTTGCGGATTTTTAAAATGGTTGAGCTACCCGCATTATTGCTTTAAACCAAAATTTTCTCACTGTGGTTATCTCGACCAGTGCTCACCAAAATGTGGTGAGAAGGTGTTGGAAAGGTTTCTAATTATTATTGATTACGATATTTTAAAAACTAATTTCGGACACAATAATGAAAACAATAATCCAAAAAAAATATTATCGCACCTAAGATATAAATTACCATAAAAAAAAAAATATTAAAAAATTTGACTGTCCAAATTATTCTGTAGTCTATTGCGAAAAGGTAAAATTTTCAAAATATTCTTGTGAATTTTTTTCAATGAACGAAAAAATTCAACTAAATTTTCGTAAGCATTCACCATCGCCATTTTATTTAAGATTTTTTCAAAGTTATATTTTGTATGAATATCACTAGAATAATGCGAATCTTCTTTTTTTTTTTCTGTTAAATATACCGTGCGATTTAATTTATTTAAATTACATTCAACATGTAATGATCAACACTTAAAAATTCCATAAACAGAACAATACTTTCTTAAATAACTACTCAGCAGTTAAGAATCAATTGGTTGAACCGGGTTGTGGTCTAGTGGTAGAATCGAGAACTCGGATTAAAATCTCTAGGTTCGAATCCCACTCCAGCACAACTTGTTTCCTGCTATCTGGTACAGTTATTTCCGACTATTTGAAAGCAGCCCTTAAATTAAAATAGTTGAGCATTTCATAACAAATCATGTTTCTTTTTTTATAATCACTGCTTTACCGGCGAAATGGATTGACGACATAATATAATACATTAAAATATAATATGATGATGTAATAAAATTTAAACCTGGGAGTCATGTTGTTTTTAGAGTTACTATGAATCAGTCTGAAATAATGCGAAATAGGTATAACAAAAAGGACCATAAAAAGTCAATTGATTTGAAGTATAGTAGTAAAATAAAAATCACTTGTATTCTGTTTCATTTTGCCTCTGGATCATATTTTTTAACTGCACAGAACCACAAATTTGCTATTCTTATAGTCCTCTATTTGAATATAAATTCAATACAAATTCTTAGATAAAGAAACTAAAAACAATGTTCACCCGAGACTTTAGATCGAACAGATTTTATTTGCAAAACCAATAAATGTCAAGCCCTAACAATTCAAGTATTTCCACTTCTCTGAGTTAAGATTTAATTAGTGTTGTCCTTTTTCCGATTTTCAACCGACGACATTGTTCTTTAGCTGTCGAGACATATTGAGAGGATTAATTAATAATTTATTAGTTAGGAGTTATCCTCTTCTTCGTTCGGAAGGCTGATACGATACGATATTTAAGTATTACACGAATTTCAAAATATCCGCCTATTTAGCTGTTGATAAATAATTATTCGCACAGGCTTTTTAATGTTATTTAAAAAGAAGTGCAACGTTTTGCATAGTTCTCATTTTTATTTTACTTAAATTAATAAAGACGTCATTTTTCATTAGTTTACTTAAGAACTTTCTGTATTCAATAATCTCTGTAATTTTATTTAGAATAAATTATGATTCAATGTAAACTATGCGACTAAATCTTCGAACCATAATTTCAGAGAAGTGGATATTCCATACTTGAAAAATATTACTGTGTCTGAGGTGTCTAGTTACCCACTACGTCACTCAATACGTCATCAATAGGCATCTACGTCATCATTAGACATCAAAGTCACATGTTTCGTGTAGTGTCCTAAGTGCTGGAGACTTTGAAGGGTGGAATTTGATAATAAGAGGTGTTATGAAATCCCTAGGAAGCGTATATTTTTAGAAAATTTGTATGGAAATGCCTCTTCTAGTCGCATAGCAAAAAAAATATAGAACCACAATAATTGTGTTTAATTTGATTCAATACATGCCTAATGCAAAAATAATGTAGCCGCATTCAAATTTATTATAAATGTATGATTCTTTTTCACATTTTTTCAAAAAAATCACATTTTACTACAATAATCCATAGTTACACTAATTCATTTCAAAAATACTGATTGATTAGCTTGTTTTTAAAATAACTTAAAACTATATTTTGTTAATATAAAAATTAAATATTTAAATCTATTGTGTTTCAGGATGATGCAGCGCGCAACGGAGACAGACTACATCAACGTCAACTGTGTGGACCCTCTCGGGCGTAGTGCCCTCCTGATGGCCATAGACAACGAGAACTTGGAGATGGTGGAGCTGCTCATAGAGCATCGCGTGCAGACCAGGGACGCGCTGCTGCACGCCATCTCCGAGGAGTTCGTGGAGGCGGTGGAGGCCCTGCTGGATCACGAGGAGACGAGACATAAAGTCGGAGAACCCACACGTGAGTTGCTGGTCATCACTGTAGCACTTGGAGACGTGAAGCTACCATAGAGCACCGGGTGCAGACCGGGTATTTTAAAAACTCTCATTTGAGGACCTAATTTTTGGCCTTTATAATTATTTTGCTATGGCATCTTGTTGTACGGAGAATAGAAATCCATCTTTTTTCTCAAATTTTTTTTTCTAAATATAAAAAAAAAAAATTCCCTAAAATTCGTTGCAATTGCAACTCGTTCAGTTTTTTGAATACGCTGTAATTATAATAATAATAACATTATTATAAATAACCAAAGCTTTCAAAACCGATACGTCAGATCCAAAATACTCTGGTCATTTCGGCATTTCAAGAAAATAAATCTATTTTTTTAATCAGCTCTGACGTTCTGGGTGTGAATTAACTAACTAACCATCACACCATTTCTGAGGAGATAGGCAGAGAGGTTAGAACGCCACACCATTCTGTTCTGGCATTCTTTCCTTGCTTCCTCCACATTCATACTTCTCATGCATGTACGCCGATTATTCCGAATTTCCACCATGTCCACTTTCAAGTATTTGTTTTACCTGGTCACGCTATGTCTTTCCCGGACTTCCTCGACTTCTACACTCTGGCACACTCGTTTCATAGATTATTTTAGTCGTTATTTCATCATCCATTCAATCTACATGACCGAACCATCGTAAGAGACCTTTCTTAATTTGGTTATCACCCTTGCATTCTACTCTAATTTCGACTTATCATAAGATAGTTTTACCACACATTCGCCTGAGAGATAGCATTTCAGCAGCATTGAGTCTACTTTCATCCTTTTTTTCCAACTCCTTACTTAAGGTTTAGTACCAGCACTCTGAACTGCTAATTTAACCTTTTTGATAAGCATTTATTTGCTACCACAGACTTTAAAGCACGATTAATCTGTTACCGGCACTAACCCTCCTTCCAATATCCTTCTCCATGTTTCCATCTCTAGCAAACATACTACCCAGATATACAAATTCCTATATTTTATTTAGGTTTGAATAATGTTGATAGGCACTAGCATCTTGTCTAAACAAGACATCTGTCACCTTAACTCAAATCTTCACCTCTATAAATCATTTCAAATTACCCATTGTTTATCAGAGAACAAACAATGCGCTATGGTGAAACTATTACCACATATTCTATTATATCTGAGGTTAACATCCGAAAAGTTTCAAGAAATAATTAACCAAAAAAGGGTTAATTGTTATACAGGTCAGTTTACGACACATTCGAGATGAACAGTGCAATGTGCTCCGAAACGTCGGCAACAAAAAGCCCATAAACATGGCGTAATAACCCAGAAAAACATAATCTGTATTCTGAAGGCCGTGAATACTTACGAACATTAATATTTTGCTTCAAACGCAAAAATCAACATCTTATTGAATACACGCAACGATGTAAAAAATACTTATTTACGTTTTAGACTACTACCTAGTAAATCATCCGAATAGCGTTGGAATTTCGCCCGAAACAGGCGTCTTATTATTGTGAAGGTATAATAACTCAGCAACCCACGTAAAAGTGATCAGATCTGAGCACTAAGCACTCAAGGTAAATCATACATCGGCGGTTCTGGGAATACATGAGACTGTTTTCATTGGAGCAAATAAATCTAAAAATACGGATCCGGTAAAAGTCTGGGATTTACAGCGTGATGGGTAAACCGAGCCAATAAAAGCATCGGATGTCTAACTGTACGACCTATCATTAATTTCGGTAGTTTTGTTCAGTTATTTGCATCTATTACTCTTAACAGGCGAGCTTTCTTAGGCGGGAACAGTACATGTAAAGACAATTTCTTTTTTCGATCTCAAAATGGCTTATTTAGATTAAGAAAAATAAGCGCTAATCTCACTTAATAATGAAAATAAGCAGTTTATTACAGCTCAGTTGAAAGGGTAGTGCAATCCACACCGGCTATATAAGATTTACAATAACAGGTATATACAAGATAGACAGAAAAGAAAAACGATAAATGATTTATAACGTTTTACCTAATTTTCACGGTATTTTCCCACCTTGACCTTTGATAAGCATGATTTTCTTTTAATACCAGTTTAATTTCTGCGAAATGCTTGCCTAATTTTCATTACTGTTTCTGATTCAAAAGCTCAAGTGCTCAAGTTAAATTACTCATTCATGTAATTACCATATTTAGGGTTATATTAATATACGTAGTCACTGCTGTTAAAATCTACGTTTGAAAATAAAATCAATGGATTTCAACAGAAAAATAGTACTACTCCATCCTCAATCAAATAACTTTATAGCAGAATTAACTAATATTTTCAGATCTTGAAAAACCTTGAGAATATTTTTTATTTTTATTATTTATTAAGGATTTTTAGAGCTATAACAATGATCACTATCTAATAACCATTAAATAATTCTAAAGCCAATTACAAAAATCCACAGTTAATTAATGTAATTCTTATAGATGAGAGATGAGTAAAAAGTGAATGTGTTTAGTTTGTAAGGGTGTGTGTATGTGTGTATCTGTGAGTCATACATAAGTAATAAAAATATGGAAAGAAGGAAAGGGGAGGCAGGAGAGGCTTTGAGAAAGAAAAAAACAGAACAAAAATATTTTATTAAAATGGTAAATCCAGTGATCCACACCATCAATGTACCAGCACACCTTTTTACTACCCACAACACAAGTGTTAGCGTATTGTTGACAGTGCATAGCGTTGGCGATCGATAGTATGATAGGAATTTTGTGAATGTATCAGTCGCATATACTAATCTTACATGCTCTTTATAAAGTTCTAGTATCTTGTTAAAGTGTAAGTTAAGATTTACCTGTAGCGGAAAATTCCGATAAACCTTTTGTCAAAAGAAAAAACTCTTACCTTTTTAACTCTTGAAGATCGATTTCTCTTTTTATTCCCGAGATAAATGATACTCACTTCCCATAAAATGTTTTTCTTTTCGGAATAGTTTGCGGAATTTATTTACGCAAGTAGAAATAACGAAGCCACAACCCCAAGGCAATCTGTGCTTCCATTTACCAACCCTTTAACTTTAGGACATGGAGCTTCACAACACATTATTATATGTCGATATATATTTGATTACACCAAATAATATTTAGATTTAATTTTACATTAATAAATCGGTACCTGTGCATTCAAAGGTCGATTGAACAGAATCACAGAAGTATTAGTGGATGGCACGTTGGGTCACTATCGGCGCGGGTTCAATTCCCGATGAAGTAAAAATATGTTTAAAAAAAGTATTTGCATTCAATGTGTGATATCTTGGATTGGTTCTAAAATGTAAGAATGATCATATTACCTTCATATAACAAATGATCAAGTTCCACTGCACTTGATGTACCAATGAAGTACCCAAGGTGGTAGTAGTAAGGTACTTTATTATTTTATATATCGGGCAAGTACTTTCGAGTATCTATAATATTATGTGCTTGAAAGTAGAAATCTATTTGATTAAAAGTAGGGCTTTTTACACTACCAAATTGTAGAGAAAGCTTTTTTTACAAAATATGTTATTAAAATATTATGTAGATAATTCAAAATACCTTAAAAGTTTTTACACAGCCATAAAACTAGTTACTGTTTTACACGTTAACTTTATTGTATTCTTGTAAAGAAATATAGGAAGAGAAAATTTCTTGGTTAATTTTAATCAATTTAGTGCTGAGTTAAAAAACTTTTTTCCCAGTTAAAACATTCAAATTCAAGGACTCACCCCACCAATATTTCCAGCCACATTTTTGTTTGAAATATTGGAAAATTTCAAATCCTCGGAGAAATCGGGTAGCTGCGAAGTATTATTTTTACAGCGAGTGTCAATTTCAGGTGACAGCGTTATGTCTAATTTTCTTGTGGCTCATTGTTCTAGAGTTGGGAAGCTCTGCCCCCCGACACGGCCACCTTCACCCCCGACATCACCCCCCTTATCCTGGCTGCACACAGGGACAACTACGAGATTATCAAGATACTGCTGGACCGAGGTGCCACCCTTCCCATGCCACATGACGTCAGGTAAATACCATAGACTTCATAAAATTAAAGTCATTCAAATATAAAAATCAAAGTTCGATTTTAAATTTAGATTTTTCGAAGTTTGATAATGCTCTTCTAGATTAATATGCCGTGTTTTTTGCGACGTTTCGGAGCACATTGCAGAGTCCATTAGCCCAGAAGATGGACACTAATGTGCTCCAAAACAGTCAGCAACACAAGTCGAAAATCACGGCGTAAAAACACAAAAAAGCACCATCCATATAAAAAAAACAACTAGATCTCCGGTTCTATCCATCAACACTTTTTTTACTTTGGGACAACTGTCACTAAACCGAGTTTCACATTAAACATCTTTTGAATATATACACGGTGTAACAAAACTCGATGCACAAGCGGGAAACCAGTGAATCTACATAATATTTAGAGTCTATTTGGTACAATTTTTTTTTTTATTTGACCCATATTTTTTTAATTTGAGTTTAGTACGAGGTTGATTTTTTATTTTAGATATTTTTTTGCAAATAATTATCAAATATCTTGTATTTAGTCGAATTGATACTACCCATAAATAAAAATAAAAAACTGCTTTTTAATAAGAATTTGTGCAATTTTATTTAATCTGCGGTACTAGTGAAAGCTTTTATGAGAAGAAAAAAATCATTTTCAAACTCAGATTCAAAAGCTACACATTCGACTCCAAATGTGGTATAGATTCACCAGTTTTCGGTCTGTACTACGAGTTTCGTAAAAAACTATATTTCCAACTCTACCAACCTTTTAGCGACTCTGAATACAATGTCCATCCCTGGCTTTAACTTTTTACTTTTATTCTTATTCTGATTCTGAATGCTAATCTGGGGTTTAAAATTCTGTTTTCGTGTCTTACTTATATTTTAAAGATTATATCTAATATATAAAAAAAATGATTTTTTTGCTTAGTAGCAATATCTTCTAACCATCCCTTATTTCTTGACCTATAATACTTTAAAAATTACATTGATTAACCATACAAATAATTTTTACACTAATGCAACATGAACTAGATTATATTTTTTTGCGTACTTTACCGTTTAAGAATAATAAAAACGTTGAAATATCCTAACTTCGTTTAATATTATCGATTGAATATTTTTTTAATGTAATCTAAAATATTTTCTATGACCCTTTACAACAATTTAGCAGTGATTCCCTTCTCTGTCTCAAGTGTCTATGGAAAAAAATGCGTGGTTGGCGCGTTAACTGAACTCAAATCTAGAATGGTCTAGAATATGTCAGATAGGGATGTGCCACCCTCATCATCCCCCGTCGATCAACGTTTTTATGTTCAAATCCCCCTGACAAACTCACCCCCGTTCATCAGACTGCCCCCTCACTAGCGCTTCCACGGCGAAACAAAGCCAGCAAAAAATTAAGAGCCATTTCGAGTAAATGATACAATGCATTTAAATGGATACGATGGAATATAATGAAATTTTAAGGTAAAAAAAAAAAAACCTATCACTAAAATGAGGATGTCCGCCTCGTAGCATAGTGGTAGTGCATTTCACTACCGTGCATGATAAGGTCGCGAGTTCGATTCCCGCAAGGTTAAGGGGTACCTTGGTTATTACCTTGGACTTCTACTGAATCGTAAGACTGATTATCCTACCTTCATGTAATTAAATTATCAAGATACACTGCACTTGGTCTACCAACGCAGTACCCTATGAACCATTAGGTCGGATAAGGGAAAGTAAAAGTAGTTGTAAAATGCAAGTTACTTCTTAAAAACATATTTATATTGACTGGTCTATGATCATTTATCAATAAAATGTGGATATCAGTTAATGAATATCTCAACCGTTTTTTTAACATGAATAAAAAATCATTAATGGAGTTTTTTTTTAAAAAAAACATTTGAGTTTTTGTGTAGGTACCTACTCAAATATTTCGATTTTGGGGGCTGCTTTCAAATAGTCGGAAACAACTCCGCCAGAAAGCAAGAAACAAGTTATGCTGGAGTGGGATTCGAACCTAGAGATTCTAATCCGGAGTCTTCGACACTAAACCGCAACCCGGTTCAACACATATTTTTATTTAGAGTGGCAAATAATGCATATACAACATTATAAAGTGTGAATCGGAAATTATTCCGTGTACTCATTAGAGTAATCTATTAAATTTTGTTCATTTTTATTTTTTATTCAACTGCGTCATTGAATCTTAGGTGCGGGTGTGACGAGTGTGTGTCGTCACGGCAGGAAGACTCCTTGCGCCACTCCCGTTCAAGGATAAACGCGTACCGCGCCCTCGCCAGCCCCAGCCTCATAGCCCTGTCGTCCAAGGACCCTATCCTCACCGCCTTCGAGCTCTCCTGGGAGCTCAGAAGGCTCAGCTTCATGGAACACGAGTTCAAGGTGAGTCACCAAACCTAGGATCTTGAAGATTAAAATATATTTCTTTAAAATTAGACACAGTTTGAATCTACAAATATGCTGAAAATAATCGAAAAATCCTAATTAACATATGAATTCATTTAAGCATTTTCTCCGAATCTATTTATTTGATCAACAGACGAAGTACACATTGAATATGCCATTCGAAGCGTAAAATTACGTTCTTTAAGATGCAAACATCACCAAAGTAACTTAGTTAGAAAAATGTCTTGTAAATCGTAATTATTTGTTTTTCACTACATGACTTTTAATAAAATCTTAACAAGCATAAATCATCAAAGGCAGATAGACCTTTTACACTGTTTTTAAAAAGAAATGAATAAAACTGAACAAGCAAAAGTTATCAAACGAAGATAGTGAGTTTTATTGATTTGTCACTCATAATCTATTTGCTCTTGTTTGAAACAGCAAAAATAACTAAAGCGAAATAGTTACTTTTGCTTGTCAATTTTGGCTTGCATTGTACAGATTATAAACAAGCAAAAGTCACTTACCCAAATTTTACCCCCCTTGCTTCATTAAAAACCTTCTAGATAGATTAAAATTTATCAGAAAGAAAAACTAATACATGGATTTGATTCAGAAAACAACAAGAAATTATTCTGTGTTAAAAAAAATCTCTAAAACATCAAAATCTGATTTTTCCTTGGCCTTCAAACTTTAAAATCGCGATTTCTCAAAATGGTGTATTTAGGGTTAGTGACTTTTGCCTGAACGGCGACGATATGTTCTCCTGTGTACACACTATAATTTGTCTACCGAAGTTTATTTTCAGTGCTAAGGACTCATAATATACGAGTTGCCCTAAATACTTGCCTCAGGGGCGGGCAGCTCATATAGTCGTGAAGTTTTTTTCCGTGATAAGTAACAGAAAACATACCAGTTGCTCGATCACAGATCACTATCGACTCGGTAATAAGCGACGTGATAACGATTTCTTACCCATGGATGTTTAACGTTTTCGCGATCACAATGGAACACGCGTTAAAAGTTATCGATCGGGATTATTACACGAGCGCATCAAGTCGCGAGCCCTTTCCCGAGATATATATTCTTCGCACATATCTTCATTCAATCTTTCTCGAGTGCCGTATACAAATGCAGCATAAATCTTTTCTTTCTTTCTATATTTCAGTTTTTAAAAAAAAACAACTTTACACCTAAATAATTCCAAATAATTTAGGCGATTTTCTCTTATTTTTAAACTTAGAACATGTTACCATGATTACCGTTACGAATCGCCAGATAATTCTTGCAAATTCGTAAAAATTTATTTCGCCTAGTCATTAGCCACATTTATCCTAACAAATTTACGGAGCGCTTGAAAAACTCTCATTGTTAGTTACTGGCCCATTGTAGGCGGGTCTCTACGTGAATATGTCTCTACGTGAGATATACGATCGCCTCATTTACGAAATCAAATCGTCACCTGCGGTAGCGGAGCTTTAGGTGTAATGTACGTGGACGGATATAAATTTTAATTGATATTTTAACCTCGCCTCATTTTGACGTTAATTTTTTTTTATCCGTTAATCGCTTTAAAAAATTTAATCACCTGCGGTATTAGCGGAGCTTTAGGGTGTAATGGAGATTTTATGATTCGGAACATTAAAAAAGACAAATTTTGAAATATAAATTTTAATTGATATTTTAACCTTTACGCGGTATCTAGATTGAGGTTAATTTTTTTTTAGTTGATCCGTTAATTCGTTTAAAAAATTTATATGATAACACCCTATTTTTAAGAATCCATCAAAGCATGCCATGTTTTTTAATTCAATTTATCTTAGTTCTTGTTTTGAGCAAAAAACCCTTTGTTTATTTAAAGTAATAAAGTCGAATTTCCAAATTTTTTTTTTCTTAATTTATAAGTAAATCTGCCTCGTAGCATAGTGGTAGCGCATTCAGCTACCGTGCATGAGGTCACGGGATCGGTTCCCGTAGGGAGTCAACATGAAATATTCATTTACATGTGATTTTCATATTAATAATTCATGTGTGATACCTTGGACTGGTACTGAAGGGTACGACTGCTCATCCTACCTTAATGTAATAAAATGATCACGATACACTGCATTTGGTGTACCTATGCAGTGCCCTATGCACCATTGGGTGCGGGTGAAGGAAATTAGTAGTAGTAGTAATAAATAAAATATTTTAAAAATATTTTCTAACCAAAATACGGAGTTAAAATGGCTATAAGACTAGTAATTAGTACCAATGAATGACAAACTATCAAAAACCCCAGTTTAATGGATAAATTTTTAAAGTGGTTTGGTTTTAGGTATTGTTGTTAATTGTTGTAAAAATATATATTGCAATGCATCAACTTCTCTGAATCCCGTCATTTTTCAATCTTCCATTTCAGATTGAGTATCAGGAACTCAGAAAGCAGTGCCAGGAGTTCGCCACGGCGCTCCTGGACCACACGAGAAGTTCCCACGAACTAGAAGTCCTCCTCAACCACGACCCTACAGGACCCGCCTTCGAGCACGGGGAGAGAATGCAGCTGAATAGGCTCAAATTAGCCATCAAACTTAGACAGAAAAAGGTGGGTACTATAATTCGAAAGATAATTCACCAGAAAGGGGCGTTTACCAGAAAGGGGCGGGCATACAAATTTTCTAAAAATTTCATAACACCACTTATTATTAAAATACCAACAATGAATAATCATCTCTGCACCATAATCAAGTTTCGCGGTGTCATGTCAGCGTGAAACACGGTGTATGTTCACTTATAATGAAGCTCATAAAAAGAATAAGTATTAAGTAAACCTAAGAGAAAACGCTTTTGAAAATCGACAATTTATTCTTGGATGTCGATTTTTCGCTCGTGTTTATCCTTTTATAGTGGATTTTTTAAATAATATATTAAGTATTTACATTCAATTTGTATTTTTTACGCCATTTTTGCATTTCTTCCAGGTTATGAATAATTATATCGAAAACATTTCGGCGACGTATTTTGCAATTTCGTGCAATACATATAAAGCAAATCCATTTTAAAATAATTCCACTAATTTTCGTAACATCACAGTTTTATTATTTTACAGTATTTCTACTGTGTTAAAATATTTAACACACGTCAGGTTCTTTTGTTTTTCTACATACTTAAATTTTTAGAATATGAAGGTTATTTTTAAAACAAGAGTAGGTAATTAATATCTTTACTAACTCGTTCATTTGTTAAGCAAACGTAGGGGGTAGATTGTAACCGGAATTCATACCTGTCAGTTGTTATTTTTGCAAATGGCAGCGAACCCTTCATGATTTATCAACATAGAACATCCGTAACTGACAAAAGCAATTATGTTATTTTACAAGTATCGTAAATATCAATCAATTATTTTATTTATTTGACGTTTCCTGAAAAGTCGTTTTTCACGAAGTCTATTCATTCGAATTTACTTTACCCTTTCGCGAAAATTCTTCCGCTGTTATTATTCGAAATTCGGGTCTCTCGATAGGAAAAATACTTTCTGTAAACATACATAAGGACCCGTGACCTACTAATATTGTTTCTGATACTCGTCCATACCTATTAATATGTGAGTGTAAATAATAACACCTACGTAACTATGTAAATGTACCAATGCAGTCCCCTATGCACCATTGGGTGCGGATAAGGGAAAGTAGTAACTATGTAAATAATCACATTTTCAACAATAAGCCAAAACCAAATTTAATGTTCTTAAAATTATTATAAAGAAACATTATTTGCGTTCTTATAAACACAATAACAAAATAAATATATTGATTTCGCGGCTATTTTCACATAGTCTAAAATAACTTTGCCAGATGGTGGAAATTTGGCTGTGATAGAGTGAATTAGAACCTAGGGATTTTTTATCCAGAGCTGTGCCTTTAACCACTAACCTCATCCATATACCTCATCTTGATTCTTGTTTTTTTTTTTTTTTTTTTTTCATTGAAAGTTTATTAAAGATAAAAATATCGTTCTAATATCAAATTAAACATGAACTTTTTTTCAGTTTGTAGCGCATCCAAACGTCCAGCAACTTTTGGCTTCTATCTGGTACGAGGGTCTTCCAGGGTTCAGAAGAAAGAACATGGCCCTTCAGGCCCTGGAGATCGTGAGGATCGGGATCATGTTTCCACTGTTCTCCATATCCTATATCCTGGCTCCTCACTCCGCACTCGGCAGGACGATGCGGAAACCCTTCATTAAGTTTATTTGCCACTCTGCAAGCTATTTCACTTTTCTGTGTAAGTATGTTTTTTTAATTATATCTGTGTAACAAATGCATCTTTTTGTGTAAGTTTTGCTTGATTTATTTCTTTTTCAACTGCGGACCCGTAGTGTAATGGCTAAGACGCTGGATTCTCGTAACGGAGGAGGTTCCAGGTTGAACCCCAGTGAAATAATTGATTTTTCTCCACTCCGTGGGTTCTGTGCTAGTATAATATAGATAATCCTACCTTATAATTGGGCTTTCTGGCTTGTTGAGGTTTAAAAAAACTGTATTTATAGTTATCAGATATGTTCTTACCAGATCATAAAAAAATTTAAAAAAATCATAATACACAGCTTGTGGCAAGAGAAATCATTGAAATAAAAAAATTAAAAATCACTTTAATTAACATCGTATGTACATTTTACAATAATAATCAATAGCTTTGATATTTAACAATTCAGAATTCACAAAAAAAAATCTGAATCAAGCAATCAAACCATAAATTAATGAAGTCAATAATAGCATCGCTTACATTTTTATCACCTTAACAGTTTCTTTACAAAATCACGTCGCGTCATTACGTCAGTAAGGCTTTAGAAAGCTACTGTTTACTTAATAAGATAGATATTAGTGTATACTCTGAAAGCTATAATAGCTACAAATAAAATCATTATTACAGCTTTGATCCTTAAATCTGATCTTTGGCTGATAAGTTTATGGTTACTACCCATGAAAGTCGAAACGAAAATGTTGTAAACGCTGTCGTCAAATATTATGTTCCGTAACCATCTTGTTTTATTGTACATAAAGTTAAAATAAAAAGAAAGGCTCTTTAAATAAAGTGACTTTCGCAGAACGTGTCTCGTTACATTTTGTGGTGAAACGTTGTTAGGGCAATAAAAAAACTGATCGTAAGCGAATCTTATCTCCGCTAAAAAAAGATGTAGGTATGTGGTATGTAAGAGACATAGGTACCATTCTAAATATAATAAAAGGATTTTTTCAAAAGTATGTACAATAGACTCAATTTTGTTAGAAAAATTAAAGTTTAACACTATTAAATAACACCTTCGTCGGATGACAGGGTTGCTGCGTCCTTTGCCTCACCTCTGTTTTCCTTACAAAGTCAAACCACCGCACACATAATAATCTTCTGAAACACCTATATAAAAGGCACAGCAGTGTAAAATTGAGTAATTTCAATCAATCGTAATTATTCTGTAATCCAATATCCAATAACCGTAAATAAACTGAAAATACAATTTAAAACACAACGGATTTGAACAGGAAATTTAAAATTTGAGTAGTGTATAACTAAAAATGAAATTTGAGATTTTTTTTTTCTTCTAGTTATGCTAATTTTGGCATCGCAGCGTATTGAATCTGTGATCGGAGGATGGCTCTGGGAGGACCCTCAACCAAATAGAGAAGAGGATATGAGGACCAAACGAGGATCTGTCCCGTCAATTGTAGAGTGTTTTATACTAGCTTGGGTTAGCGGTAA
Source organism: Micrasema minimum (assembly GCA_022494985.1). Taxonomy (NCBI): domain Eukaryota; kingdom Metazoa; phylum Arthropoda; class Insecta; order Trichoptera; family Brachycentridae; genus Micrasema; species Micrasema minimum. The sequence continues at coordinate 47,472 of JAGVSP010000053.1, read as the reverse complement.
GTACAACCGGTAAAATAATACTATTGTAATGTTTTATATGTTTTCAATTCAAAGTCGATTTATTTTCACTAATCAGTACGTACACATGCTTCCTGCGACCGGTACTGAAACACTGGACTCCTGGCGGCAGCCGGTGGCGAATTTTTAAAAATTATGAAAGTATTTATGGTTTCATGTGTTTACAATATACACCGTGTCCCACGATGAGACCGCGAAACTCCGGTGATTGTTCATGGTATTCTGAGAAAAAAATCCTTATAAAGTTTTTTGATCCGGGCATTTTTAATAATTAATTTTAAAAAAAGTATTAATAAAAAGCGACTATGTAAACTAGGCTTCTGTTTGAAATGCTAGCGGTGGCGGGGTGGCGGTGGGCGGGGAGGAGTAGGGGTCCGCTCTGGTCACCGAACGCCTTGCCTTGTGCGGACATTCAAAATTCGAATTTCACATCTGAAATTGGTGCAGGTCACGTGGTGTTAGCCAGTTCAAAAATGGACGGTATTACACGCGTGAATTTTTATTCATATTTTAATCATTTTTTTAAGAAATTAGAATTGAGTTTTTTGAAAAACTTTATTAAGATAACAAATTTTAACAAGTTATAAGCATAACAAATTGAAGATTCCTCTTCAGGCTTTTCCTAGTAGGTGATATAATTCGGTAAAAATCTCACTTGCAATCATAAAGGTTTCTGCTAAAATGCTTAGCAATTTTCTCAATGGATGACAGAGAGTGTTCACTTGTGAGGCGTCGCGCCATTTTACTGTATATTGGCAGATATGGATATCAAATACTAGGTGAAAATGGGGAATGTTGTAATACATCATGTGGCCCACTTAACCCAGCCAATGACAGGTCATAAGCCCTGTAAACGCCTAATTATCCATTATCCCTTACAAACTTCTCGTCTCTGTTGAGATGTCAAATCGAAGTGGTTTATTTTGTAGCAATGTACATATCTATATAATCATTTTCTACAATGACAGGTACTCTTATAAATACTACCTTCACTGCGTGATTATATTTTTCAGGTTTAATATGGAGTGAAGTAAAGCAGTTATGGGACGTCGGACTCGAGGAATACGTGAACGACATGTGGAACGTGATAGACTTTGTGACCAACTCTCTATACGTAGCCACCGTAGCGCTTACGGCTGGTGTCCTACTACAAGGTGCAGAACGAGAGGCTACGGGGGGAGGAGACAGCCTTCCAGCCCAGGGAGTCGTGGGACTCGTGGGACCCCATGCTGCTCTCCGAGGGGCTGTTCTCAGCAGCCAATATCTTCAGGTAGGGAAGAGAAATGTGTTGCTCTTAAGAGCATATTCCGCCACGTGACTCACGGTCGCTTCCCAAACAAACGTATTCCTCGATTTTCTCCCTGTAATTTAACATTAGAGCAATGGTTTTTTGACACATTTTAGATATCAACGAGATGCGTGTTTGCATCGTCTTATTTTTTTAATATTTCATTTGTATAAGGAGATAATTATTTAAAAAATAACACGATACAAACACGCATATCTGACGACGCCGACGTCTGTATGACATCTGTTTTGCCTTGTTAAATAACAACAATCACACATACAGAAAATAACAGTAAAATAGTCATAGTGCTGAATTTCAGTAGTTCCAAATAATAATTGCCATTCTAAACAATACCTACTTCTAAAACATTTCTATTGAGTATGTTATGGCTTTATTGTACCCAATTATCAAATCGCCAAATAAATATTGTTGTTTTTTAATTTTTATACTTGTACTTATTTGACTTATACCTACTTATTATGTTTTGCAGTTCGTTGAAGTTGGTGTACATATTTTCCGTGAACCCTCACCTGGGTCCCCTCCAAGTGTCCTTATCCAGGATGGTCATGGACATCATGAAGTTCTTCTTTCTCTATGTTCTCGTCCTGTTTGCCTTTTCTTGTGGTAAGTTATGCATTTTTTTCATCATTTTACTTTAGTCTTAACTTTAACTTCACTTTTTTCGATGCAACCAGGCCTCACTTGCCTTTCAAACCCATTTTTACTGATTTTTTGCGTCTGAACCAAATGTGAACTATGATTACCCATTGAACACCTGTACAGTGTACGTACATATCCGTGTAATATGGTGGCACACTGATGTGATAATATTAGCAGTAGTAAAATTGTTCCAAAAAGAAAAAACCCATACTAACATGCATTACCATAGTTTAGAAATAGGCTAGCAATTATTGGCAACAAACTAGGTGATACCATCGATATCTTTCACACCAATGAAATGCAGATTAAACATAACCTTACAAAATATTTCCTTAAATAAATATTTTTCATACTCTGTACCATAAGATAACAAACAATATTAACGACATTACTGTGTATCACCGAAAAAGTGATCCCTGTTCGATTGACTGTCCATAGTTTTTTTTAAATAGTTTTTTTTTATAATTTTATTATAGTTTATATAGTTATTATTATATTATTTTATTTTTATTGTTTTTCTTTTGCTTTATCTTAAAATCATATTATGTATGCCTGTATTATTATGTTAAATTATGTATGTACATGTACATGCGTTGCTTTGGTACTGATACTTACATTTGTTTTGTAAAAGCCCCATGGGCGTGAATAAATAAATGGAATCAGTGTCAGTGACTAGCTAAGACTAAGAAGAAAAAAACTAATATTACAAAATAACAATATTGCATCCAATGATTATTATAAACACACCTCATTTACTTTCCTATCAAATCGATTTACCTCACTAATAAAATCTGTTTATCGATTTTTTAATAAATCGGTTACATAACAATATTATGCCCATTTCTATTCGGCACTTTGTAGAAGGGTGTAATATTCTTTATATTCCCTCAGAGAGAATAGGAAATTACTCGACCATTCCTATTTACTCCCAGCCATTACCCTCACTCCCTTTATTGGATGTTTCGTGTTTGTCACTCAAAATTAATTTATTTCTAAATTGGATTCGGCCTTTTTACATCCCGCCTCTGTAAAAATGTTTGGCACATTTGATCGGACGAATAACACAGAAATACAGGTTCGTATTTTGATTTGAGGACCAATTTATTTCAATGGGAGGTGTTTGCATTTGAGTTTATAAATTTACGCCAGACACGTTTTTTCAGATATGAATAATGGAGCCAATCAAGTGATGTTCAAAATTAGACCTTACAATAAATTTACTATCCATAGCATTCATTAACAATAAACATATTTCGGTTAAAATTGTATTCATGTATTAATTGAAATTTCCATGACCTATCGATTTTACGAAAAGATTATCCAGAGCCACTGGATCATTAGAAAAATTAATATCAATCTGTTCTACGTATATGGATGTCAACGTAGATGCTAATAGGTAAATTAGCAAAGGATTTTAATTATTGACGTCATATCTACATATTGAGTTGGTTATCGCAGTGCTGGTATTTTTTTCTTCACACATTTGGCTATGCTGAGATTTATATTAACTAAGAAATTATTAAAATAAAGTAACCTTTTTTTGTTTTTGTTTTCCATCGGATAATTTTTTTTGCTTCTGCATTTTCAAATATCAAGGCAGTTAAAAATTCCTATTGTGTAAGTTTTAAAAAATATCAATTTTCCGTAGAAATCATATTTGCTAAATCAATCAACTTCATTAGTAAAATTTATTTTATGCATTAAAAAAGATTGCTTTGATTGCGGAATTTACACTTCAGACGTGTCGGGTTCGATTCTGGATCGAAATGATTGCTTTAATTTCTGGCCAATTAAAATAAAAAATATGATATTACAAAGAAATTAATATAAAATAACTTTTTATCGTTCTTTTAGGTCTGAACCAGCTGTTGTGGTACTACGCTGTAATGGAGAAAAATAAATGCGATAATCCTAATACCAGTGACCATAATGCGTGTGTTGTGTGGAGACGATTTGCAAAGTAAGTTCAAAAAGAGTTTATTTATTTATTTATTTTAAATCCCAACCAATCGGAGCACATTATTACGCGGTGTACAATTTATTCGTTCACTACGTCTACTACTACTTTTCTTTATCTGCACCCAATGGTGCATGTGGCACTGCATTGGTACACCAAGTGCAGTGAATCATAATCATTTGTTGCATGAAGGCAATATGATCGGTACTGTTTGCATGGAAAGATATTCTGTAGTATTTTCTTCGCAATGTACTACCAAAATGCCTATTTATTGTATCGAGTATGATTGAGAAAGAAGTGTGATTAAAACTCAGCTTTCCTTCTAAATGTTTTTCCACTAGCACAACATAATATATTAAGATAACTTATGAAACGCCGTTTTCGTGAAAAATCACCTCAAGGGCGCTGAAATGAAATAATAAGGAGTCCGTAATAACAGGGATGTTTTTGAAACTTTTCAGCCTCTTTGAAACAGCTCAAACATTATTCTGGGCAGTGTTCGGATTGGTTGACCTGGAATCGTTTGAGCTGGAGGGAATCAAAATCTTCACCAGGTTTTGGGGGATGCTGATGTTCGGCACCTACTCGGTTATCAACATCGTCGTTCTACTAAACCTGCTTATTGCTATGATGAATCACTCGTACCAGCTCATATCGGTAAGAAACCTAAAATTTTGGTACACTAAATTCATATTTAGTTATTTTTACGTTCAATTAGAAATGTGTAATGTTTTTTTACGCATATTATTGATGATGATCAACTCAGATTTAGTTTTCACGGGGAAAAGACAACTATTCAGAGGAAAATACGAAGCCTCGTACAACGAGTGGCCATTTGCAATTTTTAAAATCTATTTTATTTATGCATGAATGCAAGGCTGGATGATAAGCATTATTCGACTCAAAATTAAGAAAGGTCTTTTACGTTCAAATGCTTTTATATGCTGGCGACTCCTGTAGTGTAGTAGATTACAACTTGTCGTGTTCGAGTCCAAGTGGGATAAAAAATCTCAAGCTATTTTTTTACCTTTTTTTAAGTTCCTTCTAATATTAGGTCTCCTGAATAGTTGAAGTTGTCTGGAAATTGTATTCAGCTGTTATGAACATATATAATGAACCATAAATATTAATGTTTTTAAAAATATGCTCATAATTTCTTATCCAGAATTCAATTGGTATGCGGAAGCCTCAAAAACTCAATGATAAAATCCAAGGATGTTATCATATATGGATTAAATGACATTATCTACGTTTCACTTTCTGGTTTAGGTAGGCTAAGAGAAACTTATAGGTATCAAAAGAACTGACAAAATTAAGAAATACACATTTCGTTACTTTTTGAAAGCAGGAGAGAGCTGACATAGAGTGGAAGTTTGCCCGTAGTAAGTTGTGGATCAGTTACTTCGAGGAGGGGGGGACAGTCCCCCCTCCCTTCAACATCATCCCCACCCCCAAGTCGCTGTGGTACGCGTCGCAGTGGATCCAGCGCAAGATGTGCGGCCACTCCAGAGCCAAGAAGGAGCATATGAGGACCATCAGGGTCAGTTTCCTATCCACGATACTATGCTATCTGCTAACCCATCACCTAACCTACCAGTGCTTCTCCCCATCATTGAGAAATGAACCATCATCTACCAAGAGAAATTATTACGAAATTATAATCTAACCTAACCTATCGTAACAAATCAACGCTTCTCTCTATCATTGAGGAAATCTATCAAGAGAAATACGTATGAAATCCTAACCTTACCTAACCTAACCTAACCTAACCTAACCTAACCCAACCTATCACAAAAACCAATGTTATTTCCTATCATTGAGCATATATGAAATCAATTGCATATCCATTATTTATTCATGTTGTTGTACTTTATTCAACTTGTACCTATGCAGAGATAAATCTTAAGGTGAGGAAAGAACATTTTCATTCTCATACCACACTCATATCATACATAAAGCGAAGGGGGATGAATACAAAACATAAGACATCATAGAACTAGGGCTGAGATTACGGAAATATCGACATGTATCTAGTCGATACGAGGACGATATCGACCTCGTATCGTCGATTTTCAATGGATTTACCGACCTGTACTTACATGCCGATATATTAATAATCACGCAAATGTTTTCTAACTATTAGCGCTGCTTTTTATTAACCTTTAATACTCGTAACACTTTGGGAGTAAATTAACCCTGTTTATAAAATAAGGTTTATTATAATCGGAATTTTAAGAAGTTGAGATGTAGTTTCCGTAAACGCTTCTAATTTCTTATCCTCTATAAAAATTTCATTACATTTTGCATACAAACAAAAATAATGTTAATAGCATAATATAAAACAAAAATTATTTTGTATTTTATACTAAGTGTGTTCCTCGAAAATGCGTTGTTTTGGTAATTTTTTGCTAAAAAAAACTTACAACCTGGCATTTTAATATTTTTATCATCAATACAAAACCATGACGTAATCCAAAAAATGGAGAGTATATTTGATTTTTTTGTTTAAGCGGAAGGTGAAGCAGGCTAATGAGCGCGATTTCCGATATCAGGTAAGTCCCTAGCTTGTGTACTTTGTTAATACAATAACCTTACTAACAAAACGTTAGGATTTTCTACATTATATGTAAGTATGAATGATTTCATTAAATTTGGCTTTGGATTGAAATAACATTTCTTTTAGAATTAACATTAGTTTTATTGATACCTATTAGTCTCTGTGTAATGTATATACATATATATATATTTCTAATTAAATTGTACATATATGTGCTACGTCTATTCTATTCAGCATTTAATTTTTCTAACTTTGCATTTTTACTTCAGTATTTAGTTTTTTTTAAAGATTTTTACGCTCAAAGATTTTTTGTATGAGTACCTACATAATATTCAAAATAATTCATTATTAATAATTATTTATTTTAATTATTACCATTCAAGAATATTCGAATCCCAAGTATAAAAAAATTAAGTAATAATATCAAATCATCCTGGCTTACATATTTTTCAATGCTATTCCATTATTATGCCAAGTAGTTTATCATAATATATTAAGCTTTTCAGATGTACATTTATCAATCAATTTTTATATAACAATTACTAGTTTAAGTTGTATTATTTAAATACTCGTATATGAAACTAGCACCGTTGCAAAAATATTTGAAAAAAGATTCCAAAAAAATATTTGCCAGAATTCTTACAATGTTTATTTAAAGATGTTATTGTGTGTAAAATAATAATAAAATATAATATCGTGTAAAATGTTTTGTGTTTGTTGACTAACAAATAGTGAACTAACTAACTAACCATCACGCCATTTTCCCAAAGGGGTAGACAGAAAACATAGAACACCATACCACTCTGTCCTGACACATTTACTTCGCTTCCTCTACATTCATACATCTTCTCATGCACACACGCCGATTATCTATATTATATAATAGATAGTAATAAAAATAACAGGAATGAAAATTTACTCCTACTGAGGAGTGCAAGCCTCTAAGGATCATATAAAATATACATATCGTCTATGTAAGTTCAATACCGCGTAAGAGCCAATAAGTTCCAAATACGTATTTTTGACGGTTTCCGTTGGACGGAATAAGCCGCATCGATTGGTAGAATTAAATTTTGTTAAAATTTTGAAATTGTTCAATAGGTGTCATGCAATCGGTCAAAGTCAATACCGCAAATAAAAAGTTTTCATTTAAAAAAGGATCAATATCTCATTTATGTATTTTTCATTCGAATTAAAGTATAGTAGCATAAATGCATTTCGTTGCAAAAAAGAAAATACAAGAGAAAGTGTTTTCGAAATTTGTAAAAATATTTTTTGTTAACTAAATTCTATGGTTTTTGTCTTTTCTTAACTTTTTTAGTCAATGGCTCATACGCGGTATTGAACTTACACAGACGATATATAAAATATACAAAATAACAACGTTTTTTTTCAAACAGATTATCATGATTTATAGACTGGAAAAAATAAATAAAAATTAATTATGGTGATTCCCTGTCGTCATCTTGTTTATTTTTCCCTGTTACTATGTGAATCTGTTGTTTGTTTCCAGAGTATAATGCGTAACCTAGTTGCGGAGGTATGTGACGGTGCAGCAGCGCAAGGCAGAGTCCCAGGGGGTGACGGAGGACGACGTGAACGAGATCAAGCAGGACATCTCCGCCTTCCGCTGCGAGCTCGTGGAGATCCTCAAGAACAGCGGCATGAACACTTCCACGGCCAGTGGAGCGGGCTCTGGTGAGTTCAATTTTCTTCAATATTTCATTCATGACTGTAAGGATCAGCAACCCTTGGTATCTACATCCGGCTAAGGCGTTTCGGCTGCCTAGTCCATATACTACGCATGCCTCCCGAGAGCCTTAACCATGCTTGCCTATTTCACAAAGCATCAGGCTCTTGGCGTCCTGGTCGTCCACTGTTGACAATTCGTCGGCACGTGGACTTGACTTGGGAGGATGCACGGGAGCTGTCGGCCGATCGCTTGGCCCGGAGGCAGTTTGTGGAATCCATATGTAGCGGATATTGTATGATGATGATGATGAAATATTACATTTTAATATTATTTATCCGCCTCGTGGTGCAGCAATAGCGCGTTGACTGCCACAATAAAATGTTTTATATGCGATACCTTGGACTAGCGCTGAAACGCAAGACTAATCATTTTGCCTTCACGTAACAAATTATCAAGATTCACTGCACTTGGTATACTGATGTAGTGCCCTATGCACCACTGGGTGCGAATAAGAGGAAGTAGTAGCAATATTAGTAAGCAAACTTTTAGCTGTTTCATTCCGGCAAAGTTGGGAACCGCTCCCAGGGTTCTAATTCTAACTAAAATATTTCCGTTTTTGTTAGATCAAGTTACCTGAATGAACATTTTATATATATATATATATATATAATAAATACTATTTATCAGTTAAAAGTAATTTTCCATAATTTGTATATTTTTACATGAGAAGTTCGATTTTAACGAACCGGATATGCTCCACTTAATGGTGCATAGGATTAACGAAGAAAACAGAAAATGTATTCAATAATATACATAAATATTTTGAGTTGACTGATAAAGGATGGTGACATGCTTGGGAGAATAAATTAACCAATACAAATTTAACCATATTATAACTACAGTTAACAAACTGCAAAAATTAAACAAATAATTAAAAGATAAGAATGTTGTTACCTTTAAAAAATCTATGTAGGTATTAATTTAGATAGTAACTCATGGAACCTTCAAAAATGATTTTTTTGTAAACAGGTTCTATTTATGTTTGTTTAATTTATATATTACAAAAACCAATTTTACTACATCGATATAAATGCCGATACAGAACTTTCCTTTACAGGTTCTGGCGGGAAGAAGAACAGGCAGAAAGAGCGACGTCTCATGAAGGGATTCAACATCGCCCCATCCAATAATGTAACTCTCCCTCCTGTGGCTGAATTCATAGCTTCCTTACATCATCAGGTTTGTTGGGATCAGATCCCCAGAGAAGACGCTTTGCCCAATGCATTATCAGTGGCTTGGATTCACACTAACAGAGCATTCTGACTGCTTCCTAACTGCATACAAACATATATACTTCGCGTGATTCTATTCTCCGGCAATAATATTATTACTTTTCAGCATTATTTTGATTTGTTCAGATGGATGCAGCATTTTATATTTTACGTTGTCACTAAATTACACTCTGACTGTAACTCACTTCTTCTAAGCTTACATATACCTCTCTCCCTTCAATGTATTGTTGCTACACGGTATGTTTTGATAACTGAATGAAGCTTCGCTTACAATGTGTAAGTATTATTATCAGATACTTTTTCACAAATCATACGCAATAGGGTTCTTCCCGATAGCATGAATATCCTTGAAAACGTTATAAATATTTCATTTATATTTTTACAATTCCAACGATATAAAACACAATGATCAAAAATTTTGTTTTCATTTATAAATTTATGTTTTAAAAACATGAAAATACGAATGATTTTTAACGCCCGTTATTGGTTAATGACGTCATACCCGTCTACCGTGAAAGACGTGAAATTCATTCCGTAGTGAGCGCCTATATTGCTGTGACGTCACACCGCATGCGCGCCAAATGGAGGATTTTGCGAGCGATTAGAAAAAGAGCTATTTCAAACCGCGCTAAAAAATTCATATGACATAGTAAAAAAATTTAAAAATTCCCTTGATATTGTAATTTTTCAATCAATTTTTTTAAATCAAAAATAAAAAATCGGGAAGAACCCAATTATAATAACAGCTTTTACACGTGGCATATTTTTGCAATTCACCTATTGTCTGTCTACAAACAGCGAAATTAGTGTTTTTGGCTAAAATTATCAACACTTCTACTGCCTTTAAAAAAGATTGTATCACTTATAGTTAGTTTACAAATAATCAATTGTCTTTATAAGCTTGCACAGGTAAGCTAATCATCTAGAATTTGAATTCTGAAGATTGAAATTGTATTTTTTTGCGGTCGGTTTCCAGCATTCAGAACAGGCCCACACTCACAGCCACCACGAGATGTTCGGCTCCACCCTTTCTGGAATATTCAGTGGGGGGAGTGTTCATAAGGCACCACATCACACCATGAGGACCACGTCCCAGAGCTCGCTCAGCAGCGAGGCCAACCCCTACCACCGCGGGCTCACCCTCAACATGGGAAGGTTAACCTACACCAATTGTTACATTTGAGTGATACTAAACACGAGTAATCTAGAGCTATGCAATATTTTATTCCTCACGAAAATGCACTACAGTAACTTCAATTAATTTAATATGCTTCAGGGGTAGGTAATCTATTCTAAAATTAGATATAAAATGTTCTACTCTAAAGTCTCGTAGAAAGGTTCTATTTACCTTTTTTTATGATTTTGCAGCAATGAATTTGAATTTGAATTTACAGCACATAAAATACATTTTTATCTCTGACGCATAAGTAGATATTTTTACATTTTTTTACTTATGTTTTTAATGAACTTTTAGTACCTACTTGTTTTAGCATGTTTAGATGAAGGAAAATAATTTTAACAAAAAAACTCATTTAAATTGTAAAAATTACAACAATAATTCCATTGCTATTTTGGAGATTCCAATGGCTTATAATGTCATCATGTCATCATTTTAACAAACGAAATTTGGTAAACTGGAGTTACTATTATTGTCTTGGGGGCATTTAGAATACTATGAAAGTTCGTATTTAAAATTTGATTAATAAAATGGTGCATTTTGATACATTATTGAATTCCTTTGAAAGGGTTTAGTTTACGTGTTTACTTGTGTTTCAATAGTGTATGTGTGTGTAAATATGTAGATTTAGATTTTGTTAGTTATTTGCTATGTGTTTGATACAAAAAAAAATACAAAATATCAGAGCATTAGCTCAATATACCTATATAATATTATTCTTTACCAGAATAAACACACGCAACACACACATTTAATTCAATTTGTAATTATTATGTGTAGTAGATAATAATAATCAGATAGCTGTTTTTGTGAGAAATCACCTCAAAGAAGGTTTACAAAAATTTAAAAACCATTTTTAACCTAAGCTATAAACTATAGGTATTAACTGAAATTTGAGCTATAATGTATACTGGGAATTTACGTGTAAAGGTGCGTCCGAAACTAACCCTAGTCAGTCCTAACTTTGAATAGTAGGTAAATTATTTTAACAGATATTGTTAGTATCTTAAAAGATATTCAATAATTTGAGAAAAGAATATGGATAGCAGAGTGTTTACCAAGACTCTGTTGTTAAAGCATTGTATATTTGGCTTTCTAAAAAATTCTGCATTTTTCTGCAAATTATTTTTTAACTCAAAATCACAATTTTGAATCACAAAAATATACCTTAATTTGTATCTTTGTACGAACGTAATATATTTACAAAAATAATGTGTAAAGCTGACTTAAAACGCACAATGTAATAAATAAAACGATGTTTTAAGCCTATGCATCTGCATGCAAAAAACAGCATTAATTTTGTAACACGAAGTAAGCTTGTCATTGAACTGAATGAGAGAAAGACTTAATTGATCATATTGAAATCAGATTCCACTTGAAGAGACCGACCTCCCACAAAAGGCGCTGGGGAACTCTTATAGAGGCTGCCAAGGTGGGCAGAGTTAGCCGGCTGATTGGAAGGAGCAGGTGTGTTGTCATATCAACTCATTACACCTTGACCTATTCAATTTAAGGAATTTCAGTCAAAACTCGGTTGAACACTAAGATTTTGTTTTAAATTGAAATTATTATGAAATATAACTGTATTCTGTCTGTCATAGGTAAATTTGTTCATTTTTTATCTATATCACTAAATTAAGTAAATTAGGTATATTTATAATACTATAAAATGGATATAAATATAAATATAAAATGATGAAATATTTATATCATACCTATACCTACATCCAACTAATATTATGACATTTATCACGTCAAAACTAGCGCAAAAAAACTTTTATCAATACATGAGAATCCTGAAAGTTAGTACGACCTTTGTAGTATTCTTAGCACTACAGATTGATGCCTAAACAGATTGTATTTTAAAAAAAATAAGTTCTGAAATTCCTTATTCTGAGAATATCTCTTCCAATTCAGTTTCAGTAGGAACACAGTAAAAGCAGTTTTGCTAACGAAATTCCATCTCAGCTCAAAATGTCAAAATAGATTTTTTGTAACCAATAAATACAAAACGTAATGTTTTTTACCTTGTTTCTACTAAAATCAGATTCTTGCAGATACTTTCTTGATTCATGTTTTAAAAATAAAAAATGTTTTTGAGGTGAAAGATTAATGTTTAACAGACCTCAAAATCAATTTTCACTTTTTGTCTTGGTATTTTTAGTACATAATGCTCTTGGCACTTTTTCTAGAAGCGTATTGTTTTTCTTTTTAGAAACTTTTTTACAATGCTTCCAACTAAATGAAAGATCTTTTTACTGTATACATACTAACACCAAAAACATGCTTTAATTTTATCACATAAAAATCTCATTTAAAATGTTTTACATAATTATTACTTTTTACACAATATTTTCACCTGTATTTTGAAACCAAAACACTACTTACTCTATTATTTTTTTGTAGGTACCTAATTAAAAGTGCCTACCAGTCAAACTAATTTACATTAGATAAATTTGGAAAGAATTTAGAAATGTTTCATTCTTAAAGATTTCAACTTTTCCCAAAAGTTGTTACTAATACATGCAAAAATATATATTAATTTACTATACATGTGCATATTTTGCATTATGTAAAATTAGAATACATTTAGAGAGTAAAGTAATATTCCAAATACTCGTGATTATCTTTGTTCACATACTTACCCAATCCACACCAATAACACAAAATTTTGAGGTACTTTTTCCTTTATTACAATTTTATCGCTTTTATCAATCATAACTTGGTGCTATAATTATTTTACTTAAATATATTTCATCTGTTATCTAGTGAATTTTGTTTTTGTGATACTTAGTTTAAAATATCAAATTTGGTGTTTAATAGTAGGTATAGTCTTGTAAAGAAAAAGGTTTTATTCCATACGGTTTGTTACTCAAAACATTGTGGTTACTGTTTGCTTCGTATGTGTACATTATACCATGTTTAAAACTACACATTTTGAGTGCAAGCATCACAACACATACAAATTCTTGTAAATATCATGGATTGCAATATACTCATTTCATTGAATACTTATCATGTGTATATACTTTCATGTTGCGAAACAAAAAAATCATCTTTAAGAGCAAACTCTAAAATGCTCATTTGGAATACTTGCATATTATTTACTAAACTTTGATGTCTTATAAAATAGTAGAGACAGTTTGTCTCTACAATAACTATAACAAAATATAGCTACAGTAGAATCGTGGCATGATAGCACTTAACATTTACACACAGAAAATAAAAATATTGCCAGCTGAATGTGGTAAACAAGGCCTACCATGATTTTTCTATAATATTATGTAAATGTACGAGTAAATAACTCAATACCAGCATAATGTTACGTTGCTTGGATAAGCTTGTTTAGATATTCATTTGAAATTTTCTGAAAATAACATAAAGGAAATAAATTATAACCTACCTAAAGACATATCTTTTCGAATACAGTTGTACCAACCAAATATCATTTTAATTACAAGATGTAATTTCGCAGTGATTTAGTGAAGAAAAAAAAAAGTATTAAAATGTAATGTAACCCGCAGAGACAAGCCCCGGCTTTGCGGGAACAATAAATACATTTTATGTATTGTTTATAAAAAACATGTTTACTTTAAAATAAAATATTTAAAAAAAAAAATTTAAAAAAAAAAAAAGTTGTAAGTAAGCAATTAGTTTTATGCTAGCTCTAAAATCTCATGAAGTTGACTGATGTTGACCGAAGTTGAAGAGTGTAGTGGTCACATTGTACTACTTCATAAGACACTACCCGTACTTTGTTGACTAACAAAGTACAGAGCTAACATTATGTGAACAGCTTTTATTCACGCTTCGCTGTATTCAGTACTTTGGTGAGATCTACATGAGTGGTTTTGATTTTGATATTTCAGATCAGAAGATTCGGTGTGCAACTCTCATTGTAGACAGGGTTCTTCCCACAGCCACTCCAACAGTCCCCCCAGTGACAACACCGACTCCCAGAGTGACTCCAACCGTAGCCTAGAGAGAACACAGCCATCCAAAGCCAAGTTTGACTCCACGCAATCCAGCTCTGGACATCGATCACACTCTCATGGTTAGTTCTTATTTGATATCCTATTAAAGATTATTTAAAAATTTGAAGGAAATACATAAACAGGATACGATAATTATGTTTCCATATTATGTAATGATCAAATCAATCACTAGAATAGATATGTAAACAAGTTATTTGTGGGAAGACAGAATATTTCCCATCCAATTTAAAGAGATTCATTAGATAAAATTCAGCAATATTGAAACCATTTATTGAGTGTTCTTAAATAAATAAAATATAATCAACTTCTCAAAGTTATAAGAATACATTTGAATCAATAAATATGGAAGATAATGAATATCATAATTGTAAAAATTGCACAATCTGCATCAAAGCACATATCCTTTTGTAAAGGTTTGAACTTTGAACATTTTTTTATTGGAAATTAACTGCTAATTGAATATTTATTTGAAATATTCATATGCTTGTCTACCACCACTTTTAATTTTTACAAATGTTTCTTTTGTTTCTTGTGACGACAATATAATTTTTGTGTGTTTTGATGAAGTGTTCAGTGTTCCTGTTAAAAAGCTATGTGACCACTTTTAACTACAGATATATCTGATGTCAGAATTCCTATTTCTCCACACCTTTCTTATCTTTTACCGACCCAAAGACAAAACAATTACTTAATATTATGTGAGCATTATTTGATCTTTGTAAATAACTTTCCAGGGATCAGTGCACTGGTTGCCCTCAAGAAAAAACGGAAAAAGTTTTCAGATTCACGTAACGCAAGCCCTGATCCTACTCCAATCAATCCACAACCAAACAAAAAGGTCAACCTTATATTATTCATACATTCTCCTCAATCCTTTACCACTTCATTCTAGAAAATTCCCATAATTCATTTATCTGCTTTAGTATGCTCACAATATATTATAATGCCTCGTAGAAAATACTCTATGCTTCTTCTTTTATTGTTACTGCGCAGAATTAATCGGAGGTTACGCTTTTATCTAATTTAAACTAACATGTTTATATGAACAGTTTAAAATGGAAAAATTCTTTAAAAACGTGATTTCCAACTAATTTTATTTATTAACTGTTATCGTTATATAAATTTCTTTTGAAATGTTTTGAGGCAAGATTTTAAAATGTAAACATTTACACTATTTTGTCTATCAAAAAGGCCAAATTAAATTTATTTTAATACATTATTCAGAAGTATTACTAACAGAATTGTTCAAAGTAAAATGTTCTTTTCATAACTAATTTCACAATCTTCTTTTTTTTGTATTGCTTTAAAACTAACGCATTCCACTTGTTCTATAATTTTTAGTAACGCTTTTACTCGATGCAACTTTTTAATTTGTAGTGTGGTAAATTCTTAGTAAAGTTTGTTAGTTTTTAAAAATAATTAGTGAAGGTCTAACCTCAACTTATTTAGAACATAGTAATGATGTACCTACACATATTATATGTTTAATAAATATTTTCCTGAAACAGATTTTGAAGAGAGCCTGCAGTGTTCCTATCAGGGTGGCGGATGTGATACACACAGCGCATAATACATGTCAAGACTCTGTTGAATCTATAAAACAGCCAGGTAAAACTCAATGATTAGTTTTAAATGAATAATCAGCACCAAATAAATAATACAGGACACTTTCATGTTTCTGAACAAGTGCAAAGTTGATAACAAGTGCGGAACATTAAAATTTTACCAAATTTACCCCCTCTACAATCATAAAGCCTCTCTTTCTATGCAATACAATTAAATATGACAGAAAAGCGATAAATGATTTCTCCAAAGCCGTGGTTCGAAATTAAACAGTTACATTTATAAAAAAATTGTTTGATGGGGCTGCGTATATTTTTATATGGTACCTAGATAATGGCGTCGATTTGTACAATATTCAAATATTTTTTATTAGGCAATAATAAATTTTCCTTTGATAAATATAAGCGACAACTATCTCAGTTTATTTTCTCTCCATATTATTATTATTATAGTAATACCTCCTTGGCTGATTATCAAACCAAGCATTTAATGGAAAATTAGATATGACAGATTTGGGAAGATGCTTGACCTTTAAGAGGCGATGAATCCAATATTTAATTTTGATTCGCATAAACTCAAGCAAGATTCATCTTAATTCTGCCACACTTTAAAGACATAGAGATCTTTTCTCCATATTATTTCTATTATCCTAAAATTATTGAAAGAACTTTTCCTCTCTTTGAGAAAATAAGCATTTGGTTAATTTTGAAAAATGTTTGAAGTAAAAACAATATAACTTCTACTTAATATAAATTACTGTTATTGTAGAGAGACAGGGAATCACACCATCTACAACAGAGGAGAGTGTTGGGGGCAAAAGGGAGATGGATTCTAGAAAAAATCGTATAGAAACCAAACCCGCGGGAAGTTCACTAGAACCACTTTTAACATCTTTAGATGAATCTCCATACAAGGTATAATTCAATTAGCTTTTTATTTTTTATTATTAATTTATGGTGAAACCTTATTTATCCTACTAGAAAAAAATTACTAGCAACACAAAATAAAATTAATCTAACGACTAATATTATTATTATTCATTTTTTAGTACAAAAAAACTTTTCAATCTTATAATACTTTAATACTTTTATGTGCTACAATATCAAGGCTATTGGCACAGTTTTCAGAAATGAATCAAGAAAAATAATATATGTAATTTGTATCAGTAGGTATTTTCACTTTTAATTATCAGATACTAAGTATAGATAAGTATCTAAATCAATAAATTGTTTTAGATGACTCATCATTTATTCCATAACCATGTATGTGTGGTAGCAAAAATTAAAGTGGTTAAAATTAATAAATGTGATTTGTTCATCAGGGCCATCGAAATGGGAAGATAGTTGTATTGCCGAGACTTCCAGGAATTATTCCCCTCAGCGGACACACACAGCCTTCAGGGTGGCTCTAACTAACAATTATCGATATTATTCCAGTGCTAACCAGTGCCGTGGCACAAGTGAACTGAACTTCCTTAACTCTGTAAAGAAATAAGTATCTAACTCTGTGACTGAAGATAAGCACAAATGCACCACAAAGCACAAGTTGTCTAGAATGATATTAAAGTTGTGTTTCAGTGTTTGTTAAAACTAGATATCGTAGTGAAAAAACAATATTTATGGCATTACTATACATATTTATTACGTAGTTAGAGTGAAAATTTTTGAAACATACATATTTGAAAACGTTTTTAAGTTACAATCGAGGTTATATCAAAATGAACTTATAATCTAAGGTTAAAAAATGTTTAATTATATATTTTTTGCAGAGCAGGGTGAATACAACGCCTATATTTTAAAAATATTATGAAGAACCAACTATTATATAAAATATTTCTACACTTAAGAATATTTGTTAATCCAGGCAATCAATCAGTTTCAACTCAGAATTTAGTAAAAATGGGTCAATGTTTGTTTTTTTAGTATTCATGTATAAAAAAAATATAAAAGTATATAAATTTAAATACAGTATACATACTTCAAATATTATGCCTTCTAATCTTTACAATATCTATTATGATTTTATACCCAGTTAATTCTTTAAATTATAAAGGACATTAACCCCATAAAATACATATTTATCAAATAGCCAACAAAAATGTTCATATGTTTGACACAATACACTAGTTTGTGTCGCAGCTTTATGGGACCAACATAAAACACATCATCATAATCCACAATAAATTATGCATAGGACTTTCATATCTGATACCTTGGACTGGCACTGAAGCATGAAGACTGTCTTGCCTTCATGTGATAAATTATCAAGAAACACTGCTCTTCGTGTACTAGAGCAGTGCCCTATGCATATTAAAATATGGAATCATAATAATATGTTTTGCTATACAACACTACACCACTTCAATAAGAACATACATAATTTATGCTCAGTTGGTAGTAAATTTATATTTTATCTACTGTAAAATCTTAAGGGCGATGGCGATGGCTATGGTAAATAGGTTATTAACCATTGATATTATAATCAAGCAACCATTTTTATAAAATAATAATTAAAATACAAAATAATATAGTATGTATTTTACATTTAGGTAAGTACTAAAATTTATTACAGGAAGTACTTATTTATTTTTAAAACAGATTACACAATAATTTGTAGTACAATATAAATCAATATTGATAAAAGATATCGCAGTTGCAAGACTAGAGTGGCATTCTATCTTTTTTACCTGTGATTCAAATAAAAGCACTGTATTTTGTTATTAATATCCTATTATATTTATATATATGAATATAAACTTAAGAGTATAACTGATTGCTTGGCTGGATAGAAGTTATAATTGTTATAAAGTTGATGAAACATGCCGCTAATTACCCTCACACCACTTTTTCTTCGGAAGAAATTAATGGTTTATTTTATCCGAAAACAGGGACTTACATAATGATAAAAATTATGTAAGTAATCATAGATATAAGATCAAATAATTCAATTGGTTTAGAGAGCTACAATACTTAACGTTTTCCTTGTTGTTCAACTAATCTAATTAATAATTTTCTGCTTCTTAAACTTTAAGGATTAAAATCATTAAGTGGTAGAAATACAACTGTCATTTCACCTATTGACTATACTATGGTAAAAAATATATTTTGGTGACATAAAATAAGAATACAGAGCTACTGAATACGTAGGTATAACCAAATTAAAAATATGTGTTCTATTTTGATTCTAAAAAAAAACCTTTTTTTGGCACAGAAAGATAACCCTGATAGTCATTTATTTCTGTGCTTTTTACTTATTTTAGAACAACTCAACTTTAAAAGAATACACCTAAAAATATGTTCATTAAAGTGGTCATCTTGATGGTTGTAGGATTGTTTGCTTTATAATTAAAATCAAAACAATACAAAAATTGGCAAATCTATTTTGTTTGAGAACACATGCTCTCAACTCTCGACAAATGTGTCCAGAAAAGGCTTCGCATATCAAGAACTCTTTGGTCATCAATTTTTATAATAAACATACGACCACTGGTAAGTTCACAAACTAAAAATTAGGTAAACTCGAGAAAAATTTATGGGTTTGTGTGTTTACACTACATATTGGCGACCAGAGATTACTTATTTACCCTACGTATATAAACAAGCCCTTATTTTAAACTATTTATGTTAACTAATTGACAAATGTAAGAACCTATAATACCCCTTACTTATAAATATGCAGAAATAAATGTAGTTCACTAACCAACAACAATTCAGAAATATTTGCACAGAAACTCATATTAATGTGTTCAAATCTTACGTTTGTCATTTGTTGTTAAGCTTAATAGTTTACTTTTGGTTTTATTGGAATAAAACATGTATCACAGTTCTCACCACGCATACTATTACAATACATACCATTGTATAACTTGACGAATTCCCATATTAGTAAACCATGGTTTAAGAAAAAACATTTTATAAAATAATTATACTTTAATCATAAACAAATCTAATAGGTAGGTACTTCCCTATGTCACAATTAAAGAAATAAATATAATTTGTACATATTGATCAATAAAGTTTGTATAAACAAAGGCATTTTATTTAAGAAATATATTTTTGTAGCGATATGAAACAGTAAACACCATCCCAAACCAAAAAAAAAAAAAAATCCATGTGGCCTAAGGGTGTTTTTAAATACACCCGACCCTCATCGAAAAATGAGATCGGCTTATGTCGATCGACAGCTGGCTTATTACATTAAGTGGTCATCATGGATGATAAACAATATCTCGCGTGGCCTGCCACGTGCCGCGGTGTGTGTTTACACCTGAGACCCATCGATCGTCCGTTGATTGATGTACGATCGATAGGACATCGACCCGTATTTTCCATCAGTCTTCAGCTGATAACTAATCGATCGACGTCGGCCGGGTGTATGTAATAACTACTACTTTTGTCTATTTTCCCTTATCTGCACCCAATAGTGCATGGGGCACTGTTTCGGTGCAATAACAACCAAACAGTATAATAATGTGGTACAAATGGGTAAAAATTTATATCTTACTCCCAGAATAATTGTGGCACAAATCGAAATAACCTTTTTTTCAGAAATATATTTTATCTGCATCCTTCCTTTATACAATGTATGGTCCGCTGAAATCCCCCTATAGTGGTCCGCACGAAGTGATAAAACGGGGAGATAAAACATTTGTGATCCAAGTACGAAGCAAAGAACGTACGGTAACAATCGACCGACTAAAACCAGCGTATGTCATGAACGAACCGTCCTTGAATGATAAGAATATCACACAAAACAAAAACAGAAGAGTGAGAACACAAAAATAAAAAGTGATTTTTCTCAAGCCTGGGTGTTTGTGGCGTTGTTCCCCTCTGTAATTGGGCCTTCTGGCCTGTTGAGGTGGTTTAATAAATAAAAAAAAATAAAAAAATAACAAGAACCACAGATGTGGCGGACGAAACAAATGTACCGAGTACAAGCACAACTACAAGATCAGATAGTAAAAATTCACAAAACGATATCAGTCCTAAAGCCTAGGCGAACAAAGTATGAGTCATAAACGACAATACAAACTACTTCCAAGAAATTAAAATAACACCGAAAAGTATTACGAAATTTCAAATAAAACAGTCAGCAGTTGTGGAAAGAACGATAATACGAATACTACAGAAATCTGACACCATAGCTCGTGGTAAGCAAATTGAAATGGCACGTGCTAAGAAAATAATAACAACGATACCATTGTTCTCCGAATTCATAACAATCGGCGATACGACCTAAAAATCATATGGGTCAGTGGAACGACACACATTGTAGCTCTGCATATTTCGTTAGTTGGACGTAATGATTGCAACATTTAATTCAGCTGACGAAGTAACTTGCTACAATAAATAAGCGTCGGAAGTTAATACGAAAATAAGTTACGAAGAAGTGGTTACGAAAAAGTTGACGACATACAACATGGGCAAAACCTATAGCAAAGAAGAAATAGTGATTGCACAAACAGCCGCTGGGAGCGTACACGCCGAAATGGAAACACACCCGATACAATGGGCAACGTTTTCATTGGTAACACTTGCTGTGACCTGTGCCGCAATTTTCTACATACGGAGAAGCTGCAGCAGACATCACAAGAAGAGAGCAATAGAAGAGTTACGGAAATCGCAATTTATTCTCACACCGTAATAAACGAATCGTGAAACTCGTTCACTGGGAAGGGGGTGTGTGGGGTGAACAACCCAGACGTAACAACGTACAAAGTCACAAGATTACACGGGTACGAGGCAATGCACTCGAACCGCTGCATCAGCAAGTACAATGGGAGAAGACATTGTATGCTGACCGAAACAATCGAATTCCACGTAACGCCGTGTGCAAAAACTCAGGGCCCGAGTTCATGCACAGGGGTTACCAGAGGCTATCCGGTAGAGTGGGGACTAACGGAAAACATATAAAAACCGTACAACCAGCCACTCTACATCTTGAGTACTATTACACCGTCTACACGCATCAAGTCTACGTCACGAGGAATCTCTGACTCTCTACATCTGATCTACAAAGCCACCCTACTACGTCACATAGCTTCTGGCAAGTCTCTGCCCCAGCTGACCGACACCATCGCCCAGCCTAGACTCCGTCCCGCTGCTACTGACCACCCGCACAGTTCCACCGCCGACTACTCACGCTACGCTATGCCAGTCTTGTCATTTTGTACTTTCTATTTAATCGACAATAAACGTTGAAACCTCCGCCGTCTTTTCGACCCTCAATTCCGCAACTCTAGCTCTCTAAACTCCCTCCCACAGGACTCCCTCTGCAGTGAGGAACTCACGATATGAAGCGTTAATCATAAGCCAAAAATGTAAACGATTTCTGCATTACGATCTTTACGTGGACATTCGATTGTCGAACTGCATCGGAGTATATAATATGTAGTGTTTTTACTGATTACTGTTTGTGTGTTAACAAACGTAGTATCGCTGATACAGCAAGTCGAATGAACGGATATTTTTATGACTTGTGTCATTATGCTGAGTTGTTATTTTGAGACAGCTGAAAGTCGAGTGTTACCGTTTTGCTGACGAGGAAACAGCTACGACTTGGTCGTGCTGCTGAAATCTGCTGTGTTCATATTTTCCAGTGCAATGTTTGATACAGTGCATAGTGAAAAATAGGATGTGAGATTTACTTCGATGATCAATGGATTTCCGTGCGAGATCTTGGTAGTTTGTCCGGGATCAGTGAAGCTTGAGCGGGATCAGCGTAGCTTGTGCGGGATCAACGTAGCTTGTGCGGGATTAGCGTAGCTTGTGCGGGATCAGCGAAGCTAGTGCGGGATCCGCGTAGCTATGGCGGGATCAGCTTGCTTGTGCGGGATCGGCATAGTGTCACCGGTATGGAATGGTAACGGTGTGATCTGACTCGTTGATAATGATGTTGAGACACGTTGGATGCTCGCGGTAGACAGATGGGCGGTGGTCCACGTTCCACTAGTATTACTCCATTCGAAAATCACGTCAGTCACGTCGATCACGTCGATCACGTCGGGCTTGAAGATCACGTCAGGCTTGAGATCACGTCGGGGTCACCAATAAAGGGGTTTGGAGATAGAAAAGTCCCCATTTACCAGTGGAAGGTTGGTGGAAACGCCGGGGATGTTGTGTTCATTTATTCAATTAACAAGGAGGAGTATTGCGAGTCGAATGTTGAGTGTGGGGCAGTTCTGTAGAGATGGAGCGAAGTCGGCGGCTGGAACGATGTTGGTAGCGGAGCAACGAGGAGAGCAGACGATGCAGGTCGGGCTTCCGTTGCCGGTACCAGGAATGTGTATCCAGAGCGTGGTCCGAGACTTCCGTGACGGAGTCGTCCACGTCAGGCAAGACACTGCGTCTTGGCTGCTGACGTGGACTGGCGATTCACCGACTGAAGAGAGTAACTGCGTAGATGGTACAAGATGGTTGTGTTGCACTGCTGTTCTGATTTTCGGTACGGGTATTTATAGGACACAGTAGGCCTTTGTTATTAGAGTTGTATGGTGGGGATAAACATTCGTGTGCAAAGCTATACTGCCCGTGTGAATTGCAGTGTCAGCTGATAATTTTCTAGGAACTACCTACTCGTGTAGTAATAACTGACGCAGCTGAATTATGTTTGCACTTTGGACGAATGGTTCCCACATTATAAACCAAAATTCTTGTTTGTGATTTGGAAAACATGCCATCTTGTGTAATATATTTTTAGCAATAGCAAAACTAGAGATTATAGTGCCTCTATTTTTGCTTAAATTTATTTATTTTTTTAAATGTTGGTGTCTAAATATTTTTTTGAATTTCGCTGGCTAGTAAAAGTCTTTTTAGATAGATTTCTGGACTTGTGCCACTATTATCGCTTATGTGATGTGGGATGTGTATAATCAAAAAATGATAATAGCCTCTTCTGTTCTTATTCAGGAAGTAATTGGCCATCATTTTAATGCAATCTAAAAATAAATATCTTTTACATTGTTATTGTTATATGCAGAAATATACACAAGCAAAAAACACCCGACTTAGTAGCGTAAACTACGCTTTAAACTTATTACCCAGGTAAGAAAGGAACTCTTTTATAATCATCAAAATAATAATACAAAATTAAAATAACTTAATCATCAATATTTTCAAAAACAAAAATATGACCACAAGCAAACAGTCAAAATTTGTATAAATATCATAAAAACCCGCCTTACGTTTTTCAAGTGCTGCTACATTATATTTCCATATATTTTAATTCTAACAATTAGAAATAGGAAAAAAAGCTAAACATGAAATAATAAAAAAAAAACACAATTTTTATCTACTTACATGAATTATACAATATTTATTACATTTGGATCAAGATAATCAAATAATTAAATTGAATTTTGTTTCTCCCTTTTTTTTAACTTTAATATTAATAACTCCTTCATCCGTGCAGGTTATAACAACTTTTGAACCGTGGCCAAGCAAACCACGTTCTGCAGCCAAAGCTGAAAAAACAGATAAATGGAAAATAATGATAAATTACTAAGTGGATTATGAATTAAAGTACATAATATAATAACTCATAAAAGTTAAATGAAAAGGCTTGATATTCCTCACCTTATTTGATTACTACACCAAATTAGTGCTTAATATACTTTTATTATTAATCATTTATATAAAGTTTGAAACAAGGAAATCCACCTTGTATTTTCAAAAAAAAATATAAAAATGTAGGTTATGTATATCGTCTATATAAGTTCAATACCGCGTATGAGCCAATAAGTTCAAAATACGCATTTTTGGTGATTTTCGTTGAATGAAACAAGCCACATCGATTGGTTAATTCAAATTTTAAAATTGACCAATAGACTAGTAGCACTCGGTTAATGTCAATACCGCAAATAAACCATCTTCACAAAAGAAGCAAGCAATACCGCGTATATCCCGATACAAATTTCATGTTTACCTCTTTTTTTTACAAAATCGGAGGGTTTTTTGTCTCCCCTGAACATTTTGACAAATGGTTCTTCCGCGGTATTGAACTTACGCAGATGATATAGTAGGTATATATATGAGATTAAAAAACAATATGTGAAATAATACCTATTTTATTGACCACTCGTCTTTCAACTTCATACTTTATTGATCTTGCTCCATAGTACACATCATAACCATCAGCTAAGGAACCTAAAACTCCATTTTCCCACGTCAATTCCACTGAATGTCTAGATTTAGCCTAGAATTTTTTTTGAAAATACGTTATTAAAATATATTTTTTTAGATTTGATAGATTCTTATGCACACTTTACTGCTTTGTGCAGTTTGCAAACTGTCTCGTGTAATACAAAAACTGGATGGAATATTGAATAGTCGGCCTGATGTTTGGTTGACCTAACAGTTAATGTCTTTTATGCAAAAGTTAAAGTAGATATTGATAAACTCAATGTTTTTAAAAACGTAAAAAAGAAATAACATATTTACTATTTACATTATTAGCTATATTAACAATTTCCTGTGTGCAAACATACGATAATAACTTACGATCAGGCTTAAAAAATATACACATTTAGCGTGACAAACTGAACACTTTTCTGAACAAGAACTTTACACGGGACCGAAAACTGTACAGTTTTCGGTCGCAAGTCGGTGTAAAGTGTGCAATAGATTAGAAGAAAATTGCAGAATCAATCTGTAATTTTGCACATTTTTATGAATTTCCAATAAACTCAGAATTATTTTATAATCCAGTATAAAATTGAATTTCTTAAAAACTTAAAATCTTTTGAGTTAATTTACTTTCGTAAATACATAAGTAAATAAATGCCTTACATAATGTTTCAAAAATATCTTACCTTTTTTGCCCATAGTTTTAACTCCATCGTAACTAAAGTTAGGAGTTCTTGCCTCGAAAATGGTAAAAAGTAAACAATTTCATTAATTCTGCCTAGAAACTCATCTCTGACAAAATGGTCCTTCAGAATGGGCCGAATAATTTGATCCTTGAATTTTTTTGAGACCAAAATTTCCTCCGTTGCCTCATTTTCTGGAGCCACATCTAAATTGACAAAAATATACAAAACTAAAAATTCTTGCTATTTAGGTACTGATAATATTGCTATAACTTTAAAATACCATGGGTGGTTTGTAGTATTTTGTATCTTTTCACTCATTTTCAAGAAATAATTAATTAGCAACAAAAAGCAAAATATCTACTAAAAATACCTGATAAAATTTTTCCTTCTAATTTACTTTTGTTCACCAAATCAGCTTCATTCCTTAGTTCTATTCCATACTTGGCAATTTCATCACTGGCTAAATTACTGGTCATAACAAAAATGGCATCTTTACACTCGATAAGCTTTCCTTTTCCATCTGTCAGCCTTCCCTAAAAATGAAAGACAATCAATACTAGTAGGTATTAACATGTTTAACTGCAGATTACAAATCTATAAAGACAGTGATAGCTTTTTAACCTGACTCAGAATCAAACATGACATGAGGTTCGACAGTTCGAACGGGTGGTGGCCCAGTGGGTAGCGTCGCGGTCTCTGAGTCCAGAGATCGTCGGTTCGAATCCCCACGTCGACACGACTCGATTCCTATTTTCAAGCACAAGCCGCTTAGGCTTTATTGAAAATAGTATTTACAAATTGAAATATGTGCAAATATCATAAGATTGCATAGATTTCTTTTTAATTTAAAAAAAAAAAAAAAAAAAAGGTTAAAATTAAAAAAAGACAAAATTAATTACAGTGTAAATAAAATTGAAAATCTATAAACAATCCATATTAATTTATTGTGAAAATGGCTTGGTGATTATACATTAATACGTTATACTGCACCGACTGATGTGCACGTCTTTTGAGCGGTGCTTGATATCACATGACTGATATACACATTGTCCATATTATTATTTCTACGATCTTACAATACCACACTCAGAGAAAGGATTATGTAGAGAGACTGAATTTCCCTTCTCCATACATTTCTTCCTGTGCCCGATCACACTAAACGCTGTGCAGCAGACCATTTTAAAAATAAAAAATTAATTTAAGTTGTAAACATACTTCATCAAAAAGTTGTAATAGAACTGTTAGAACATCAGGGTGAGCTTTGTCTACTTCATCAAATAATACAACCGCATTCTTCTGCTTGGCGAGGTGGGTTGTCAGTTGACCTCCATCTTCATGACCGACGTAGCCAGGAGGAGCGCCAATCAACTTGGCCACCTAAAATTCATCCATTTTAATTGATTATTGCTCCAGAAAAACCAAAATTTTATATCTTATTACATTTAAATGTAACCAGTAACAATGACTGGGACAACTCTGTACAAAAAGTAACTTTTTTTTGGGAAAAACATAATAAAAACTTATTCTTAACTCTATCGCGACCAGTATTTAAAAAAACAATCATAAAATCTACATAGAAAGAAAAAAAATTATAATTTAATAATAATTTGTCACAAATTTTTTTACACTAATTTTGGCAGTTCAACTTAGTCAACTTAACCACGATTGAAACATTTTTTATGTTAGTATTACTTTTAAAAATCCAAAATATTTTTGATAGTCAATTAATATATTTATATTTATGTAAAGAAGTTAATTTTAAAAAATTGTGATGCGACCCTTTATTTAAAGCGCACTTTATACGGAACAGAAAACTGTACAGTTTCTTGTGTTTATAAAATGGGCCCTTAGGATCACATTTGTCAGAAAAACTAATCATA
Organism: Micrasema minimum; assembly: GCA_022494985.1. Lineage (NCBI taxonomy): Eukaryota > Metazoa > Arthropoda > Insecta > Trichoptera > Brachycentridae > Micrasema > Micrasema minimum. The sequence goes on along the minus strand of JAGVSP010000053.1, from coordinate 19,584 downwards.
CCTCATGTTTTTCTTGATATTCAGACATATCAAGCCTTATAAATCCTTTGGGATTTTCAGCGTGTAAATAGTTGGCTACTTGCTTAGCCAGTTCTGTTTTTCCAATACCAGAACTTCCCAGAAACAGAAACACTAATGGATGTTCTTCATCAGCCCAGCCGTTTTTTTTTCTTCTAATAGCTATAAAAAAAATTACATTGGAATTAGATAATTAAATAATAAATACTCGATAAAGACCATTCAATGGGATTGCTTACCAGCAGCAACAGAATTAATGGCCCCCTGTTGTCCAACTATAAATTGTCGTAACCTTTGCTCCAGAGGAAATGTTCTTCTTTCTTCAGCTTGTTTCTCAATAATCATAGCTTCAACCTAAATAATATAAAAATGCTACATTTTGATGCTACATTGGAATTGGAATATTAAATATAATGGTGACATTAGTTGATGGAATTCAATGTTTTAATTATTTTTTAATAACTTGACAAGTTACAATAAATCAAATGAAGCATTCCTCTTGCATAAAAGAGTGCTTTCCAATCAATACATTATTTAGAAAATAGGGCTGTGATACACATAATAAGTGATTTACGATGGAAACAAAGCAATAAAACTGACATCCTGTTAAAGGGTTTCTCACCTTCTTGGTGTATTTCGTGAGTAATTCTTTAGTGGTGCTTTTTTCTCTTGCGTAGTCAACTGGTCTCCGGCCAGCATTGTCCCTCACAGTAGGATTAGCCCCGGCCTCCAGCAGAGCCCTAGTTACTCCCGGAGAATCAGTTAAGGAGGCGTAATGAAGAGCTGTGAAGCCCGAGTACGTAGCACGGCCATTCAATGATTCACAAAACTCATCTTCACGTCTCTGTATAACTGTAATTAATATAAGCAAGTTATTTATTTATTAATTTGTGCCCATTACCAAATTCAGCAAACCACGTTGTTCATAGGGTAAGTTGGTAATACAGTAAAAGACAAGTTTGCGCATTTTTCAAAATTCAATTCTAATTTTAAAAGTGCCTTGTGCTACTAAAACCGGGATTGTATTGTTAATTAAAACCAGCTAAATCTTTGAAAGATCTATACATTAAACTAATTTTTATACCTAACACTCAATTTACAGATAAAACAGAAAAGATTACCATCAAGCGGATGAACCGCGTGCTGCTTGGCAGTCTTTTGAGGATTGTGATACAAATCTTGTAGATCAAGTTGTGCTCCGAGGTTGATAAGAGCTACAACAGCCTCCGCGTGTCCATTAGCTGCAGCAACCATCAGGGCTGTCCATCCTAATACATGCCTAGCATTCGGTGACACCTTTTCTCCAGATTTGCCGCATATTCTAAGATTAATTCAAGACAAAACTTACTTAGATTTATTTATTTTCTTTTGTAAATAGAGTTGTATGTTTTACCGCGGTCAACCAATTTTAAAACCATAAAATGATACATTAACATGTAAGAAGCATTGTGCATTCATAAAATAAATTATAACTTTCGGCGCCCTCCGCACAATTAGGCGTGGAAAAAGGAGAGGATGAAGAGGTTATCTCTGTCATTGCTTTAGTTAGTTAGTTAAAAAATAGGAATATCGTTGTGGTTGAATGCGGTCAAACTGTGGACATCTGATTCAAAATCTGCAACATTGTCAAGGGACTACACATCTTCAATCAATTCCAATTTAATATATTTGTTTTCTCAATAGATTGCAACATTTTCTAGACCTAGTCAACCAACATATTATAAATATATTATAATTTTAAAAATATATATGTTAAATAAAATACTTCTTATATTAATTTATTGGTAATTGATTCTTACTTAATTAGTTCTGTAACATTGCCATGCTGTGCGGCCCTTAGCATTCGTTTCTCTGGAATATAAAATGAATATTATCCAATAACTTAATAGTTAATTTAAACTAGAAGCCTGCCTAAAATTTAGTGCCCGCACATATACCGAACTAAATACAAGGTGGGGCAAAAAGAATGAAACAGAAATGTCCCGGTCTTAAAAAGTTATAAAATCAAATCTATTAAACTCAGATACTTTATGTTTCTATTTTCTATTATTCAAATCCGTAAAGTGATCCCATTTTTTCATATTTCTTTGAATACCACATCAACAAAATGGTGGGCATAAGCAGCAATACACAGATGTAGTTGATTTTGGGTATCTCATGCTGCTTGTCAACACATTTCAAGGAGTAGGGCTGTTACTTCCTCCATAATTCGGTTATTCAAGTAAAGTTCGGTGTTCTCAATTGTTTTCCACCGTTAGAAATAAATGTGCTTAAAATTAAGAATAAAGTTTTAGTAATAAATTATTTTTCAACATAGTTACATATTTATATTCAGTTTTGTTATCAAACGATTAAATAATAAAAGTGCCTCTTACCACTAAAATTTATTGAAGAAGTTGTGTAAAATATTCCAGAGCCGCCACCTGATGCAATACTAAATGTGTATTTTAAAAACTTTGGTTTTTGTCGGAAATTATTGAATAAAAGATCATATTTTAACTTGGTTAATTGTTGATTGATAATTGAATGCTTTATGATAGTGAATACGTGAAACAACGACAATTGCCGGGTAGCATACAGATTTTTTAAAAGAATTGGCCACATCATTAATATTATGACTGGTATAATGGAAAAAAATTACAAAAACGTTACAATAAATATTATTCTTTCATTAACCCCAAATATCACGAGCGGCATAATTTGATTGTATTGGCATCGCAACAATAACAATTATTACGCACACTGAAGAAAATTATTAATTATTTTAATTTTTAACATTGAAATACCGAAATACTTTACAAAAGAGAAGATTTTCAGGACGTTTCAGAATATTTCTCAATATTTACTATTTCTTATGTCATTTCAAACGTCAAAACGCGTCAAGGGTCAAGGTCAAGAAAGCCAATGATAATACACATTCATAGATTAATACACAGGTGGAATACATTATTATGGGGTCTTACTCCGGGCCGAAAACGACAGAGCCAATCCAGATTATAATAGATACTATAGTTTGTTTATCCACTCGAGAACACCAGTCATAACTAGTGTCCGACCGAATATTCGGTTTCGGCTTTCGGCCTTTCGGCCAATATTTGCCACATTCGGCAAACTTACGGTTTCGGCCGAAAGTAGTGGTCACTTTCGGCCCAACCGAAAGTTGTTAGGCAGCCGAATTTCGAGTCGAGTCGATCCGTTTTTAATTAAATCACATACTCCCGATTTTGTATAGAACAAGAATATGAAAGAACTTTTCATTTTGGTTGAGAATTTTTTTTTGACCCTGTACATTTTAGACGAATAAAAGTTTAAAAAATCTTAAATAAATTGAAAAATTCTTTCATATTCGTGTACTACACATACACAACATATGGAGAACATATATAGTTTAAAATAAGAAGATTGACTGACTTGACGGTCGTTTACGCCTTGTATAACTAATTGGGCGTTGACTTAAACATGAAAAGTTTTTTTTATTACCGTTTTTTATAATTGTTTTATTTTCATTTCATTTAATTTCTTAAATAAAGTATTTTTTTTGCATTTGTTTAACTTAATTAGGCGATGAAAGAAACATGAAAAGTTTTTTAAGTTTTTTAATTTGTTTGATTTTTAATTATTAATTTTAAAAAAATTTGCATATAGTTTTGCATTAAATAAAAAAAAAAGTCCCAGAATTGTAAACACCTTTTATTGTTACTTGCATATCCTTCTAACTAAATAATGCATAACTAACTAGGCACTTAAATAATATACATACTTTCGGCTACGGCTTTCGGTTTCGGCTTTCGGCTTTCTGCCGAAAGTAGAATTTTGCCGAAATTCGGCTACGGCTTTCGGCCGAAAGTGAAAGTACACTTTCGGTCGGACACTAGTCATAACATCCCAGACGCCTTATATGCATGTGCCATGCGTTCAAAACTAGGCCACGGTAAGCGCACCCATTATAGTACCCGACGCGAATCTTTGTACATCAAAACACTGGTTTGCAAAAAAAAATATTTTCAAAGTATAAAGCATTTTTTTTTTCATATATTTCAGCATATTCAGAATTGGTGTCTGAATATCAGAGATAAAGCAGAAAAATTATGGACGCTCAATTTTTTTCAAATTTCGGTGACGTCACCGATGTCATTTTCTCAACCACATGTTTACATATAATCCATTGAAAGTAATCCACAGTGTCCATTTAAATGCTAATTTGCTGTTAAAATTATCTTAATGAAAAGAAAAACTAATCACATTTTATAAATAAAAGTAAAATGATGTCGAAAACTAGGAATCCTACCCTAACGCAATTTGCACAAGATCCCCATATTTTGTCTACTGCGCTTCGATTCTGTTAATTTTTCTAACTACTGCGCATACGATTTTGTACTGAATTTGTATGCGCAGAAGTTTCTCAAACCTTAGTAGAATCGCAGCGCTGGTCTCGACTTTGTGAATAGAGTATAGTAACTAGATTTGCTCTGTCGTTTTCGGCACGGGGTCAGACCCATTATTATTATGTCCTAGTTAGGGATGCATATTTATGCTAATCGATATTTTTAAAATATCAATGGATCACTTGATTAATAATTTCATCAATTATTTTTTAAGATAGGTGTGACCTAATTATTATGAAAAACTATATCGGTATCAAACATATGAATCTTATAAAAACAACCCTTGTAGCCAGCTCTTTCTTTTTCTTTCCTGACTTTTTTTGTCTAACCATTAACATCAAAGCTGTTTGTTGAAACCATATGCTCTGCATAGGGAGTGGTAATAAATTGATGATGATGGTTAATATTTAAGGCAATTAAAAGCGAAAGCAGAAAATGCCTTATTCAGGGACCTTAACAAAATACATTCAAAATCATCTCTCCACCTACTAGAAAAGGCGCAGGACAACATCTGCCAGACCAGCTAGTAATGCTAAACCATATTATGTAGGCAAAGGTTTAAAACAAACAAGAAACAGAGTACCTAAAGAAATATGCTTTTATTTTCACAGGAGGTAGGTATTAGTTACACACTTCAAAAATGATTTAATGTACTAAGTATGTTGATTTGTGTTTTTATTTCCATATTTGACTGTATAAGAAACTCATTTTCTCTTTTGGTTCTGACATATACATGGAATACCATAATGATTTTGATATTTCGATAACTTGATATCCCATGAGTTCCAAATGACGCATTTTAGACTGTGTGGGACCATTTTGAACCCATTTCACCATCAAATTCTTTTCAGTACTGCCAGAATAATGGTATTTAGTAAAACAATGCGAGTCTAGTAATAGTATTGCAATTCTGTAAAAAGAAAAATCATATCATAATAAGTTATTCACAAAAAACACAAAAATAAAATTTAAATCTTCTTTCCACATTCCTTGCCCTTATTTGCAATTTAAAAGGTTCACATGTCATGTGCATTGTATCTTGATCATTTTTTTAGATGAAGGCAAAGCAAAACATTTATGTCTAACCTATTTATTATCAGTCTTTAAAATACAGATTGTGTTTTCCGGATTATTACTCTGCCTTGTCGACAATGTTTCAGAGCGTGTTGCAATGTCCATAATCTGGTCTGATGTGTAACTAGCCCTTTATATTTGAACTTTAATCTAAATGGTAGACACTGCAATGTGTCTATCGACAATCAAAAGTGTAAAAATGCAGCATAAATAATAGCCCGGTAAAACACCGAGGGAACATCATTCTATACAAAAACAGTATTATTTTGGCAGTAGGTATTATTCTTAAGTTTTTTGAAATGCATTTGTATGTAACTTGTTTTATGTAAGTAAATGAAAATATTTTTAAAACGTTAAATAGATTAAGAGAATTTTAGAAAAAAGGAATTCCATCAAATATTATAAATAAAAAAATTAAATCTAAATGAATTAAAATATACAAATAACAAATATAAAAAAGCTGGCACAATAATAATAAACAGTAAAAATCTTGGGAGTACATACTTGTTCTTAGATACATCTTTGAGTGCTTTAGATGTTGGAAACACAACAGAGTCTTTATCAGTCAGAATTAAAAAATCAATTTTATATCCATACGGTGAAAAATAATTTAATTTAATTACTTCTTTGTCTCCAACAATTTTACATAAAACGTCATACACATCTTTTTTAAACATAGACATTTTTGTGGAACCTGAAATTAAGGAAAAACATTTTTTTTCCAATTCTTTTATTTTTGATCCCTGACTCCGTCACACCTTCAAAATTTTCAATGAATTGATAGTGTATTACCACCTCAATATTATTAAATACTGTGACTATATGATAAGTACTACTAGTAATATCCAGCAGTTTTCAAATCTGAACATTTTAAGATCTTCATTTTACTACCATGGAACGATCCTCACAGTCTCTAAATATGTACTTTCTTTTTTTTTAAATAAATTTCCACTCAATATTTGCAATTCAGAATGAGGTTACACTGTTAAATAAAACAAACAACATCTTTCCCCTGTGATTGTGCTCTTAAATATTAATTTGAAAAATGTGAATTTAATAACATAAATTAATGTCCTTTTATTTTGATATAGACACTAATTAAAAATCAACTTAATAGTAGGTAACTATTAATAAATAGTAGAGTAACATACTAAAAGCAATCTGTTCTTGTATATATTTCTCATGAAACCATGGAACATCCATTTCGGGAAACTCTAAACACACATGGCGATTTAAATTCATAAGTTGTTTTCTTACTCTTGAAGGATAAGACATCTGAAATGAAATATAAATTCAAATCATATTTTGTTGATTGATTCGACATTCACTTTGTAACACTTCATAAAGAATTATGATTAAATAAAACGATGTTATGTGTTACTATTGGTTTATTCTATAGAAATAGAATTTACCTACACTATCTGGTTTCGGGAGTAAAGTTCTCCCATCGACGGTGAAAAGACACTTTAGAACTTTACTCACGAAACTAGAACATTTCTATAGAATAAACCAATAGTAACACATAACTTCGTTTTATTTTATCATAACTAAACCATATTCATAAAACGGTTATAAAGGGCCCTTTGAAATTAAAATAATGTTAACATTAAATTTATGTTTAAATTGATTATGGTTGAAATATATGCGACACATTTTACATGTGGCATATAAATTTCACAAACTGCCTCCAGTCATGTCCAGATCCTGTAGTTCTGGCGTTAACTCCCGGCAGATTTTCAGCAGTGGACATCCAGGACATTCATGTATGTATCATGTGTGCAAAATTTAAAAAAAAAAACAAAAAATATATTAATATTGTCGACAAAAAAAAACATTAACCTGTAAAATGCTTTCCTCGGCATGGGGTCCCCCAGTGAGGAATGCATTAAAAATAACAATATACCATAAAACTGTAATGTACTCAAATAAAATAATAAATATTAATATTAATATTATATTAATTATATTAATATTATAAAAATAAACAAAATCTTTAATCTTTGATTAGTCAGCAATGCTTGATAGCAAATAAAATAAAAAAGAATAAATAAATGTTTTATTTCACTTGCTTGCCTTGGAATAACAGCAAGTAATCTCTTCATCTAATTGTTCCATGAACTCAATAGAAAAATATATATTTGACCAAAGTTTCCGGAAGGCAACCAAAGTAACATAATGCCACACATGCCTGAAGTAAGGACAGACCAGTAACCAACTCTTTATCCCTAGAAAGATAATAAAATTTTAGCGAATATGTTCCTTGAGTGCAATGGTTAATATTATATTGTGTATAAAATAAAATACGTAATTTATATTTTTATATGGATAACTTTAGTTTCATTTAGATATTTAGATTATACCATTATATCTTCTAATAATATGTCAGATAAGATAAAAGAATACATAATTATGTCAGTTATATTGTGATTCAATTAATTTTAAATAAATGTTACCTGTCTATAACCTTTGAGGTTATTTCAAAATATCTTTCATTTTTTGGATTATAGGATGATACATAACAAATCTGCAGTATTTTTTGTGCAGTATCACCTAACAAGTTTTCATCTTGTTTTACAATGTAATTTATCATTTCGTCTATTAAAGGAGGCACGATAATAGATGAACACATGAAGTTAAAAGCTGCATCTCTAATTGATCTTGAAGAAAAATTTTCTTTCATCTGTGAATACTTAGATAATATTGTATTGAATTTTTTCCGTATCATAAGATGTTCTTCTATTCAAAAATGTCTTACAAATTATATTCAAATCAGTAATTGATAGATTGTCATTTTGTAAGTGTCTGCTTGCGCATTTGTCTAGAATATTATCAATGCGGCATTTAAATTTGACAACTTGAGGTGGAGAATATTGTTTTACTCCCAATAGTATCCGATATCATCAATCCCTTGGATAAAATAAGACATGACAATAGATCAAATTGACAAGACATATCTTCAAGTTTACTTACAATTTTATCTAAATAAATAAAATCAGGTAAATGAGTTTTACACATTCCATAACTAATAAAAAAAGCACTTATTCGAGCAAACTTTCCTGGAATAAAAATAGACAAACTGTTTTCTACTTCCATTAATTTTTTGATCATTTCATTTTCAAAATATCTACACCGGTATACATCACCAGTGTTACTATTAAAATACATATACTTTTGGCTTAGTTTTAATAATCTATAATCATCAATATTATAATTGTGAATAAAATCAACTGTTTTGTGCCAAAACTTATCGCAAATATGAGATCCTGATGTTTTGATATATCTTAGTATTTTGTAAATCGGAGAATGTATTAATGGGAATAAATTGTTCATTAATTTATCAGATATTATTTCAATTTTCTGCCTAGCAATGGGTGGCATTGCAGCTATTTGACAAAATAATAAATCTGGTTTGTGAATAAACGCAGAAATTCGATCATCATCTTTAGATTGTTCTAGTAAATGTATCGCTCGATCTTTAATAGACATTATAAAATCCAGCTGGTGATAGATAACTTTGAAAAACCTGAAACAAAAGGCATTACTAATTTTTTTAAAGTTTGTACACATCTATGCTAAATTGTTGTAGTGTGAACTGAGCAACGCTTAAAACTTAACATTTTGAAAAACAAACCTTGTGTAGAGATATAATTTCAACAGCTTCCATATCCTTGATAGAATCGATCATTAGCTTCGATAAATCATCTATAATTTTAGCATTGAACTTGGACCAATGTGGAAGATTTAAGAAATTCAATACCTAAAAAATATACTATCTACTGTAATTACGGTACTGGTGATGAGAGAAATTGTAAAAATACAGATTTTGTATAAACAAATGGTAATATAAATATGCATTTACCTTAATGATTGCTCTGAAATTTTCACTGTTAAGGGTACCATTATTAACAAGTTCTGTAGTTTTCAATTTATATGTCTCAAGTAAAGCAGAAGAGACTAGTGCGTGAATATTGTGGAAACAAATTGTAATTAATTTAAAATTTTCAGCAGAATCACAGCTTTCTGTAATAATTCAATAAGCAATGTAATTATATTACGTCGTAGTGGTGGTGAAGAAAGCCAACCCACATACAATACATATGGGGCTTAGCTCTCTTCACCACCACGGTGACGATTTAAGTTTTTAACTAACAGATTTCACTTATTTCAACTTATTTTAGATTTACTGACTGAGGGAAAAGTACAGAAAAAATCAAAATAATTAGTGATACTAAATTATCTACTAAAAAATTGCAGTGCTCACCTAACGCATTCAGTAAATTCGGTATAATATGTTTCGCTAAATTCACAAAACGTAAAGAATCTCTGCATTGCAATGAAGATGTATATCTAGCTAAAGAAGAAATAAAGATGTCTTTAGAGCCATACAAGACCCTTTGGTGGAAATTTTCAACTAAGGAGTTCAACACATTGTTATTTAAATCTAATCCCATCTTTTTCAAGTAAAACATTGTGTAAGACATATGTTCTTTGCTTTTCACATCAAAATCAACGTGCGTATGAATATCGTAGGTCATGGTATCTTCCTCGCTTACATTATAAAATTCATCAATATAATTTGTTGAAAATGTTTTGATATGCGTATCCTTTAAATGTCCTTTTATCTGACGAACACTTCGAAGCCAAGATACGTTAGTTTTTGCTTTTTGTATGATGGATATAAGTGTGTTCTTAATATTATAATATAGACATTTCTGACTCAACCTCCCTAGTTGCAGAGAAGTTTTTGTTGCACGTTTAGTCGTATTAAAAACATGCGACATGTCTGCTCTTACCAAAAAGAATATTTTGGAACATATAACTTTGACAGAACTTTTTACTATTTACAAAAAAAATAATTTGGAAGTATTATTTGACTTGCTAACTGCTAATCCGATATAACCTAAAATTTACACTCAAAGACTTGGAACATATTTTATTATTTACACTAGCGTGCTTTTGACAGTTAGTTGACAGTAAATTGTTTTGAATTTGTGATCGTGATTTTGTGATTCATGATCAAGAGATCATTGTACAAATAATAATAATTTCGGCGTTGTTGAAAGTTTCGTATTCCGATTACAATTTAATTAAGATACTTTTTGGATCGACAATAATCTATTGCTATGATCTATACGATTCTGAGTACTTTTTTGTGAGTTTGTGGCAGTTTCTAAGAGAAAGTCACAAATGGTCATTTAATAGATCATTTGGGATTTATGAACTCCTTACATTTTCAAAAGAAGTCATATCAGTCATATAATCTGTGGAATAATCCGTGAAAATCCGTGGTTGTCAGCAGTTGTCAGATCCTCCCAATTTTAAAATTATTTTTCTTTTTGGCATTTTTTGTCACCTTCAATAGTGTATTAGAAAATATTTTTTCTAACCCTGTGATTGAAAACACGAATCTTACCCATCAAAACCGTTTTTACATGATTTGAGTAAGTGCATTAATTTTCTTCTTTTTTCTGATTCAATTCTGAAGTTCAATATCGGCAGCTACGAAAATTATTTAATTGGAGTGTTCACGCTACAATGAATAATCATAATTTATATAATTTTATAGATAATGGCGACAAAAACACCTGTCATGATATTGCAAGAACTAATGGTTAAAAAACGTGATGCTCCTCCTCACTTTGTCATGCTAGAACCTGATCCCACTGGTCTTTTTGAGTGTAAGGCTACTTCTTGCGAAGTCAAAGTAACTGGAAGGGGACGGAGTAAGAAGGATGCTAAACAAGATGCTGCCAAGTTAATTTTTGCTGAAGTTATCCGAAATGGGTATTTATTTCCCTCAGCGATGTGACAATTTATCTCCTCCTACCCACGCTGCTGTCCCAGGGACGGATGTCAACAGTGTAGTTATTAATAGTGTGGGAGTTCTTAAGGTTAGGCTAATCTTCTAATCTTTCTCTCTACCATAATTTTTTTTTTTTATAAGTAATCAATATTTTTTAAATTAGAAAACATGCGAAAACATCTATTATCTACACTAAGGTGCATCTAAGATTTTTTCCCAATACCTATGTCAAAACTGCACTACTTTGCCAAAAATAAAATATGACACTAATTTGTTTAAATCAGATATATTGACGCCTCCTACGTATAATATTGTAACCCACAAAATGCGATTTTACAGGAGGAGCATTTGAAAATATTTGCGTTCATATGCATTGGTTGTAGATACGACAAAATACGCCCCAAAAAAGCCCTTATTATTGGCATAATAATTTTTTTGTTTTGGTAGATAAACACAGACAAAATCCACCAAAAACTCAAAATCGACAATATGTGGGTTACAATATATATACGTAGGAGGCGTCGATATATATATATATGGTGTTGTAATGCCTTAGTAAATACAATAATTCCGATTACAAAAAATTAAAACCTAATCTCTTTACATGGTGTTTTCATCACAAACATTTTTGATCTCAATTAATATTATTTCTAATAAAATTACAGCCCCTTAATTGTGTGAACTAAGTTTTTTTAAAGATTTAATATATATTTAGCTACAAAATAATGTGACTTTACAGCTTGCTGTGTTATCTTAGTGTACCAATGCAATTTAATTATAATGTGTTATCTTATCACACATGTTAGAAATTTTAGTGATAATTTATGTTTATATAAATGTATGCTACTGAATACTGATGCAATAGATTTAATTGTAATATCGTAAAAGTTGCTTCAAATTTTTAAATCTCACATTCGATTAATACATTCTCACTCAAGTACTTCAGGCAAAATGTTTAAATTGGTGTTCTCTTTTATAGGATTTATGCCTCGAGTATAAACTGGGTGAACCAGAATTCTCTGTGTTGGATGAAACAGGACTAGCTCACGCAAAACAATTTACTATACAGTGCACAGTCGGCTCCTTAAGTCGGACTGCAACATCTAGCACTAAAAAGCAGGCTAAGCAAATGGCAGCAGGCTTAATCGTCAAATTTTTTCAAGAAAATCTGTCAGAACGTTTGTCCGAGTATAATATAGATAATTCTACTATTGTATGTATTTTTCGACAATATTTTGTTATCTGTCATACAGGGTGTAACAAAACTCGTTGTACAAGCGGGAAACCAGTGAATCTACATAATATTTGGAGTCGATTTTGTAGAATAATTTTTTTTGATGTGACCCTTAGTTTTAGAGAAAATCGAGTAGGAAGTTGATTTTTTTTTGCAAATTGTTATCAAACATCATGTATTTAGTCAAATCAATACTATCCTTAAATGAATAAAAAAAACGCGTTTTAATAAGAATTTGAGCAATTTTACTTAATCTGCCAGACTTATGTAAAGTTTTGTAAGAAAAAAAATATTTTTTTCCAGGTCAGATTAAAAAGTCATTTAACAAAATCGTCTCCAAGTACGATGTAGATTCACCAGTTTTCGGGTTGTACTACGACTTTTGTTACACCCTGTATTTTTATATTTCATTTTCCCCTGTTTTCATTTGCATCCAGTGCATCTTTGAAAAATATTTGGGATTTACACATTTTTTACCACAGTACTAAATTTATTATTCCAAAATTTCCATGACCCACAGGAATGTAATGGATACCATCGTAAACTAAAACTATTTATCTATAAATTCTGCTATACTTATTGCGTGTCCACTATGGGTCCCACTCCCATACTTTTTGACTCGTGACCTTTTCTTGTTTTGAATTAGAATTCACTAAATATGTAGTTTATAGTCCATTGATGTCTTAACAGAAGTGAATAAGTTTGATATATATATATTAATAGGTATTTGTCATCGGTAAAAATCCCGATGTTTATGGGCAAACATTTAGTTGGCACAATAAGACAAAAACCTATCTACACAAATCAGTTTTCAAATTAAATATGCAGAAATGTTACAGATTTTATCAGTTATATCCATAAAACAAAGAGATATATACGGAAAATCTATATTTAATGATAAAAGAATCTTTAATGTTAAGTTGAAAGTACGTTTAACAAGTAAATAAATCTGTGAAAAAGTTTTTATCTCATCATTTATCATCTCCTTAACTTTTACAATTTTGTAAATATTGTCTTGTGTTTTTGACCAATTGATTTGAGCCTTCCATTTACACTTAATAATTGCTTGAACTTCAAGTACACATCGTTGCAGCTCTAATATTGTTTATGATTTTATTAATTTTTTTAATTTTAGGAATAGTGATTTTACAGAAATTTACTCAAAAGTAATATTTGTTTTTTTTTACAGGACCCTTTTAGTCTGTCTAATTTAAATGATAATGCCATTGCAACATATTTGGATACTACAGATACTCCGTGGAGGCCTAATCTTGGTCAGAAAATTGCTAACTATCATTTAGGTTTAAAAGAAATCATTGGTAAGCACCAGTAGTGCACCCAATAAGTAAAAAATTATATTTTATTGATTTTGCTTTTTGGTTTTCTATTTGCTTGTTTTTCACATAATTTGTTTGTAATAATAGATCTATAGGATCTCAAAAAATCTTTAGGATTAATTTTTTTAAATAGTTTTATATTTTTACATATTTATGTAGATACACAACAAAAATGTATACATTTAAAGGTAGAAATTGGTGGGTGGCGATGGCGGTTGATAGCCATGGCCGTCTCTTGACCGATTCAATCTATTAGGTCCTTACATATGAAATTGGCGTTTTGCCGTACTGGCAACTTTGATCTCAAATATCTTCTCTTTGGTTAGGAATTCCAAATTCAAATTTATACAGCTATTTACTCAAGTATTTGTGTTTCGAAAATTATAGTTCATTTGTTTTTTCCTCAATTGTTTTTTTTCTTTGCGTCACTCAGTTTATAAAATGGAAAACTTGAAATATTGCGTTATTTACGAGTACGAGTTCCACCGTTGCACCAGTGCTGCAGAAACGGCTCGAAGGATTAATGATGTGTATGACGACGGTGCTGCAAAAGAAAACACAGTGCGTTTTTGGTTCCAACGTTTTCGTTCTGGAAATTTCGACCTGCAGAACAAGCCCCGTGGACGGCCGGAGACCAAAGTTGATAATGAAGAATTGAAGGCTATTGTGGAAGCGGATCCATCGCAAACCACGTCCGAGTTAGCTACAGGCTGCGGTGTTAGTGATAAAACTGTTTTAATCCACTTGAAGCAAATTGGGAAGGTGAAAAAGCTTGAAAGGTGGGTACCTCACGAATTGAGTGAAGCAAATCAATAAACGCGCGTTGACTGCTGCGTTGCATCACTCAACCGGCACAATAATGAAGGAATCATTACCTGTGATGAAAAGTGGATCCTGTATGATAATCGGAAGCGCTCATCGCAATGGCTGAACCCTGCCGAACCAGCCAAACCATGCCCCAAGCGAAAATTGACTCCAAAAAAGTTACTTGTGAGCGTTTGGTGGACTAGTGCTGGTGTCGTTCACTACAGCTTTCTTAAATCTGGCCAGACGATTGCGGCAAATGTCTATTGTCAGCAACTGCAAACCATGATGGAAAAGCTAGCTGCTAAACAACCGAGGCTGGTTAATCGCTCTAGGCCACTGCTGCTTCATGATAACGCTAGACCACACACTGCACAACAGACGGCTACCAAATTAGGAGAGCTTCAATTGGAATGTCTAAGACATCCACCGTACTCTCCGGACCTTGCCCAACAGATTACTATTTTTTCGAAAATTTAGATAACTTCTTGCAAGGGAAAAAATTCAACTCCGATGGGCAGTCCAAACCGACTTCAAAGATTTTATTGATTCCCGTCCGAATGGTTATTTTAGTAAAGGGATCGATGAACTACCTATGGATGGCAAAAGTGCATAGATAGCAATGGTACATACTTTGATTAAATAAATATATTATATTTTTAAAAAATCAACTTTATGTTCCTCCCATACAAAACGCCAATTTCATATGTAAGGACCTAAAACTTTGTTTAGGTTAACAAGTTTAGCACATCCGATCGCTGAGACAATTGACCACCACTGCAGTCGGCCGCAACCTACCTATTTCTACCTTTATTGTCTGAAAAAACCTATCTAAAATGCATGCAATTTCCAAGGCCAAGCAACGTTGAGACATTACGAATTAAATTACGATTCATATTTCAGCATTTTTAATAAAATATTTATTGATAATACTGCCGTCATAAGAGTAAGTATCGTATATGTAATTTTAGGTATTTTCTAGGCAGAATACTTACAATAATTTTGTAAATAATGAAAATAAACAGCCATATATATTTTTAGACATTTCTCAAGCAAATTTCATTTAAACTATTTAAATGAAAAAACTTTATTTTTAACAACTTTTTTATTATTAATCTAACTCCCGATCATAGATGTATCATATTAAACTCCAAAGCGCAAGTGAGATAATAAGCTAACCATTAGTACTAATCTTGCCCAACTAAGAGAGAGATAGCACATTTGTCACGGCTAGTCCCCAAGAAGTTATAGCGTCACATGTGAAGAATATTTTTTCCCAATGCAACAAATTTCGATGCAGTTTTTATTTAATAATGGCAACAAAATTATCTTAGTGGGGGTTCTGGCCTGCTCCCCACTTCCTGTCAGACCTGCGTTTAGACCACACGCTCAAGAGTCCGGCTCTGTGGGCCGTAAAATCCACCAATATGTAAATACCAAATGGAGTTTCTGTATTATCAGCCCGCTGCAATCCACAACACTAATTGTGAAATGTTAAAAATGCATGTTCATACTACATGAAACGAGTCTTTTTGAATTCATCCACTTTTAGTGTAATATAACATTGAACATTATTTTTTACTAATAAACTTTTTTTTTCCAGATGAACCTAAAATTCAAGAATCCCTGGCATTTCTTAAAGATTCTGATGAATCACTGGAACCAGTAAAAGATCTTGAGAAATTACTCAACATTCTAGACCTCGATTACGAATGGAGTAGCCTAGAGTCGTGCAATGATCAATTTATATCATTCTTGAAGATTCCTCGTGCCAACCCGCCAGCTTTCTTTTCAGTCCCTGCTATAAATGAATCTCAGTCCAAACATCACACAGCTTTAGAAGCTTTACAATATTTAACACTTTTGCTGTCTATGTAAATTTTATCAAGCGCAATATTTGGTAGCGCAAGTTTGGTAGTTAGATGTGTTGTATCATCCTCCATACAGCTCTGACCTAGCGCCCATTATGACCATTTTATTTCTTTGCAAAACTCTTTGAGTAGTAAAATTTTCACCAATGCCAATAATGATGATCTAAAATTACACTTGGTTCAGTTTTTTGCTGATAAGGAGCGGAAGTCCTATGAGCGTGGAATTGTGAAGTTGCAAGAAAAATGACAAAAAGTCATAGTATAAAATAAAAAATATCCAATTAATCAAAGTTTATTCTTTGTGCAAAAAAAACAATTGTTTTATTTGACATAACAAAACTGAAATTACTTTCTTGGTAAACTGTTATATCTTGCCTTAGGTTTTTGTTCAATGATTGTGTTAGTGTTTATTCTACACACTAATGTCTACAAATAATAATTTCTGTTAAAGGCAAATATAAGTATATTTGTTATTTTTGTATGTAGGTAAGTCTATGACATTTTTTTGGAAAAAGGCCCAAAATGATGGATGTCCCTTTATCTTTTTTGTTAAAATTTTAATAATTTACGAATGAATAAATATTTTTTTTAAGAATAAATAAAGTGTGAATATATAAAGAATTCGTTTTTTCATTTAATATTTTTGGGGATGTGGACGAAGGCTAAGTAACTATGTTAATTATTATAGATTTCCCATTGCAGATAAAATCAGATTTATCCAGATACACTTTGAACATAATATCGTTAGGTCAGAGTGAAAAGGTTCCAACTGAAGTTTTTTAGAGAATTGAGATTTTGTCAACGGGGGGTTTATTTTCGATTTAACTATACTACAAAAAACATTCAGTGCCATCTTTATGTTATAACATAATAATAATTGATTCAGAGGAGACAATACACTTCTATGTCTGTTCTTCAATATTGCTTTGGAAAATATCACTATGGATTGATATGTCAGAACTACAAGCGCAATTACCACATCCCTTGGGTTACACAAATATTACATATGCATCGTTGCAAAATCAGACTTTGCCTTGAAAGAAGAATTCCTCACTATAAAGAAAGCAGAGCTGCTAATAATATAAATCTATCAAGTAATCAGCGGATAGATCTGAATGAATTCAAAAGTAAATAATACATTCCAGGGCTTATTTAATTTAATACTGTATTTGGGAACTCAACAGCATCACATTTTATTTAAATTTAAAAAGTTTGGAAGCATTTGAGAAAAAACCTGTATTCAATAAGCTTTATTAATAGATGTGCAATATGCGGGTATCAGGCTTCTATACCAGGTGGTTAATAATATTAAGAGTGCTTAAATATTCAAAACCTATTTCCCAATGCTTACACCACACGTACCACAACACAACATAAACATTTTCAATACTTGTTTCCTCACTCTTGATATACTAAGAAATTCATTTTGTGCTTTGTTTATATACCTATTATTATTGTCAATTTATTATACACCCACATAGCTCTGTGTATAACATTAACATTTATTAGTTCAGAACAGCTGAAATAGCGGTTGTTATGCCTTACATTACTTTTATTTTATACTTGTAGCTAAAATATGGTATCATAAAAGTAACCGGCAATTATTTTTGTCGATAATATAAATTTATTGTAATTTTACACGAAACTGATAAAGTTAAAACAAAAAAAAAACACAGGTAGGTACCTCACAGTTGCACTTATTTCTGAAATACTATCAAAATTTATGGATCACTTTCTATAAGTTCCTTTATCTACCGCCAGCTACCGCTGCATTGTTTCGTTCAGAGTGTTTGACTTTTTTATTTTTTATTTCATTTTACCCTGGCTTTACAAAAATATTACTTCAAAAATTATCCCCAAAATCAGCCTTAAATCAGTTACAGAAAATTTGAAATATTTTTTCGTATTTTTAAATTAAACAATTTAAATAAAGGAGTACATTTGACTCACGAATAGCGGTAGTAGAACTGAGTTTGATTGAGCAGTCGCGAAAAGCTTCTCTAACAGCAAGCATCGGCCTGTAAGTTTTATATTTTTACGCGTTTTAAATTTATTACTTAATTTTAACCGTGTTAGTTATTTCTACGTTTCAAGGGGTGAGTAGAGTTGTATTACAAACTTAAAGGTTTACAAAAAATACATATTCCTCGGCGATTTCATGGTGATTCTTGCACGCTGTGTCTGCGAACACTCACATTCTGTCTAGTGATGCGTCATGCCGTTGATCATACGTCATTTTCTGTAAATCTCTAGCTGTTTCTGTGTCTTTCCAGTTCACATTTCAGTATTTTTGAATATTGTCTTTAAATACGACCAAATGTTCTAGGTTTTAATAATCATTTTTGTCAAACTCGTGACAGTGTTGTAAGGTTCACAGTTTCCGCGAATCCGGTCTTTGTGGATTTTCTGAGTAATTCGGCGGTCTTGACTAAAAAATCTAAGAATTGGTATGAAAATATAAGTTTAACACTAATCGTAATTTTGCGATATAGCGAAAGTTGAGTAGGTACCGTTGTTTTTTTTTTTGTATGAAGTGACGTTACATTCATTGTCTGCCGCTGCCTACACGTCCTGTTTCAACACCAACAATTATATACGGTGTGCGAATTATTAAAATGCATTCGAAATTTTTAAAAGTTTGTTAAAATTTCTCCTCCAGTAACGATGCTCTATCATCTGTTCTAGGTGCATTCTTTATAATACATAGACAGATTTTCACACTGATAGATGTGTGTGTAGGTTCAATGGTTGCGCTCGCAAAAAATGTCCAGGTAGAGATGAAAATTAGACCCATTCTATTCTATGCACACCTACTTATCCATTATCCAAAGTTTCCTTTTGAAGAATTTATGCTTTAAAATCGCCAGCATCTTTTAGTGTCTGCTCCGTAATGTTTTCAACTAAATCAAAATTATAATTATTCATGATTTAGCCGGACCTCATGACTACACAGTACTAGATACCTACGTATGTTATTATAGCGACTATTAAAAAGTATATACTTAAATGGCTTTAGTTTATCATTGTTATAATTACTTGTGTAGTAAATTGATTGTAA